>JABUQX010015352.1:0-32500 GCA_015478945.1 Trachelipus rathkii | reverse complement strand
TAAATAGGCTCTCTAATCATATTACTATAACTTATTAACAAGTGTTTTTTTTATTTTTTTATTTTTTTTTTACAGTTTTCCTACTAAAATGTTTACCAGGATTCCAAAAAGTATCTCCTTTTTAGTGTAGCTATTTGTAGTTTTTGAGATATGAGTACTGCCACAAAGTAAATCTATATATATATATATATATATAATATATATATATATATATATATATATAATATTATATATATATATATATAATATATATATATATGATATATTATAAGAAAAATCCTATGGGAAAATTCAAACTTTGAGAGGCTGTAACTTTTCTTTTCCTAAAGACATCAGTCACTTTCGTTTTTTTTTATTCTTCATTATTATTTTTTTAGAGTAGCTATATCCTGTGATTTTTATTATTTTTTTTTATTTTTTTTTATTTTTTTTTTTTATTGCTATATAGCGTTGGGCGGGGTGACTTGGACCACTTTAGGTATAACTTCTCCCGACTTTCCCCTAATGCACTTTTTGGAATTTTTTTTTTCTGAAATTTCAATCTTTGTTTAGTAGGTAATAAGCACACAAAAAAATAATAATGTAATTCTAATAATAAAAGTTTTATTAAAGTTTTAATAAAGCTCCTTCAGCCTGACCGTGGAGGGGTGAATCGGACCATCTGTTTAAATTCCTCTTTTACGTATAAATTCAATTTTATATTTTAATTTTTACTTAATATAATAATTATTTATCATATTAAAATTCGTTATAAGTAATAAAAATGTCAATAATGATAAATAAAATAATAAAAATAAGGTGGTCCGATTCCCCCCTCTCCGCTCAAAAATTTTGACACTTTTTTGAATTCGTTTTTTTTATATAAATTTCATTTTTTATATTAAATGTTACAAATAAATTTGTTTTTCTTTTGATTATATTTAAATAATTATTACATGATAAAAATGTCAATAATGAATCCGTAAAATACGATAAACAATGGTGGTCCGTTTCACCCCATCATCATTTTACACGAACGAGACGATGGTGGGCGTGAATTCGACCAAGTTAGGCGCCCGTGATTTTGCCACTAATACTGTTTGGATCAAAAATTTACTTTGCCAGTTTAAAGCTAACATTCTCGAGTGTAAACACTGAAAAAATAATTAAAATCCATCCACAATTTTTCATTTTATAACGAAGTTAAAAAAACTCACATTTTTCAAAAGTGAAATTCTATTGAAGGAGCATTTTGCTACCCTAAGTTATAACATTTTTTAAAAATATAAAAACTTTCTAGAATTAAAGCATCTAAATAAAACTTGTAGTACTATCGCGTGGCTATTAATAGTGAAATTTTTTTTTTTTTTTTTTAATATTTTTTATTTTATTTAGAGTGGACCGAATCACCCCCCCTAAAGAGGCGGGCCTGGTCACCCCGCCCAACCCTATATATAGAATACATTTAAAAATAGTAAAACAAAAATGAAATTAACATTAGAAATTATACTCTTTTATTTAGTTAAATGTTTATAAGCTCATTTGAATTCATTTGTTGAAAGAAAAATATATATACGGTACTGTATAGCGTCGGGCGGGGTGACTTGGACCACTTTGGGTATAAGTCTGTCTCCCGACTTTCCCCTAATGCACTTTTTGGAATTTTTTTTTTCTGAAATTCAAGGCCATATAGTAGGTAATAAGCACACAAAAAAAATAATAATGTACTAATAATAAAGTTTTAATAAAGCTCATTCAGCCTGACCTTGGAGGGGTGAATCGGACCATCTGTTTAAATTCCTCTTTTACGTATAAATTCAATTTTATATTTTAATTTTTACTTAATATAATAATTATTTATCATATTAAAATTCGTAATAAGGAATAAAAATGTCAATAATGATACATAAAATAAGAATAAAAATAAGATGGTCCGATTCACTCCTCTCTGCTCAAAAATTTTGACACTTTTTGAATTCATATTTTTTATATAAATTTAATTTTTTATTTTAATTTTTACTTAAATATAAAAAATAGTTACTTATATTAAATTAATTATACTAATAAAAATGAAAATATAATACGAAAATACAAAAAACTCAATGTGGTCCGATTCACCCCTTCATCAATTTTTATGGCAGGGTGAATCGGACCAAGTTAGGCCTGGTGATTTTGCCACTAATACTGTTTGGATCAAAAATTTACTTTGCCAGTTTAAAGCTAACATACTCGAGTGTATCCACTGAAAAAATAATTAAAATCGATCCACAATTTTTCATTTTATAACGAAGTTAAAAAAACCACATTTTTCAAAAGGAAATTCTATTGAAGGACATTTTGTACCCTAATCTCTAACATTTTTTAAAAATATAAAAACTTTCTAGAATTAAAGATGATCTAAATAAAACTTGTAGTACTACCGCGTGGCTATTAAATGAGCGAATTTTTTTATTTTTTATTTTTATTTTTTATTTTATTTAGAGTGGACCGAATCACCCCTCCTAAAGAGGCGGGCCTGGTCACCCCGACGCTATATATATACGGTGTATATATATATTATATGAGTCGTGTCCAGAAGTGAGCCAGCTAGATTTCTTTGAGATGGTGGGGAGTAACCAGGTCTTAAGCCTTGTTTCATTTCAGCAAAGTACTTCAATTCAATACTTAAAAATTAGACATTGTTAATATTAAAAAAACTTTGATATTTTTTGGTCAAGAATTTCTTTTTGTGCAGTTGTCATTTTAATGGTATATTTAGATAATTTCTTTTGAGTTTTTGATGTGTCAGATACAGATAACCATGTTTTCATTGTTGAATGCTTTGCAGCTATCAAAGAAGTAGGTGAATCCCCTTCTTCTACATCTGTAAGATCCATACTTTCAACGGTTGGATTAGCACTTCATTCACTAGATTTGCCAGAATATGACAAGCGCTTGCAACGTGTTTTCAGATGCACTCTTACTCTTTCAGTTTTATTGCTAATTTCATTACTGCAATATTTACATTTTACTTTGCTGGTGACTTAGACATTCAGAACTTCAGTCCATTCATTTCCTAGTTTTCTTCCGGATCTGAGGGTCTTTGGCATTATTATTATAATCAAACTTATAATAACTTATCAAAATTTAAAACAAACAATTAAATTAATATGAAATTAGTTATTGCTGAAAAAGAGAGGAAAAATAATAAAAAAAACAATTTCCCTTTTTTTTTCGGGTTTTAGGTAAAACAAAAACTTGGCTTTTTTTAAAAAAAATGTTTATTTTGCCAACCCTGAAAATAGTACACTAACTTATTCTGCTGCTGTCAAGGATAAAAGTGGTGATTCTTTGGAGGTGGGTGAGGCTTGCTCTTGACAAGGCTGAGATACCAGGCAAATTAGGAAGCCCACAACTTTGGAACAAATTTAAAATTTTTGGCAGGTTTGGGTGATATTTTAAAAGTAAACCTTTCCCCTAGAGAGGTGTCATATAAAATGGTGTCTCTTTTGAAGTCTTTAAATGTTTGTGATGGTTTTACCCCTGATCAGTGTTATAACTCTATACTTGGTAACCATTTCCTCTGATTAAGGGTTTCCTTTCTTCGGCTAGATGCAAGGATCGTCATGTCTCGCCATAACAATATATCTCTCAGAAAGCTATGATACAATGTTGATTAACTTGATTTTAAGAATACAGTACAGATCTAAAAAAACAACTTGGAAAAATGAAATTAAAAATATTTGACATATCAGTTTTAAATAATTTATAATTTATTAAAATGTTAGCAGTAGTGGTTCTAGTTTCTAGCAGTAGTCTAAACTAGGAACAACTATTAAGAACCCAGCATTTGAAATAAGATATAGTATGTTCCCTCTCAGCATCCAAGCATCCTGGGACCTAACCCCTTTTTGAATCCTTTTGTTAATTCACATTTGTTGTTGCCTGATACATGGACACATACCGTACGCAAAATAGTGTTATCTTAATTTCCTTTAAGCGGTCTTATATTTCTTTAGTTTAGCAATAGTTTGATGCTCAATGGTGTTTAATTTATTGTTATCTTTCTCTTCGATATAGTAATATTAAGATTTTCTTTTGCTTTTGCAATTGGAAATGGTAATTCATAGAATTAATTTTTTTTTTTATTTTAAATATAATTTACAGAAATTCTCAGCTTTGTATTGTAAAACTATAAATAAGATTAAATATTTTCCACATTAATGACTCATTCAGAGAGATGAAGAAAATATTATCCAAGGAATAAAATAATTTTTTTTTTTTAATTTGCAAAGTTTCTCCACATATTTTTGTGATTTGTTTCAGTTATTCAACATTTTCGACACTACAGGTGAGTGTTTTTTTTAGTTTATCCAGTCTTTTATAAGTTAAAAATACCATAATATTTTTGTAACTGACAATATATACCTACCATAAAGTGGGGCAATTCAGTCCAAAATTTGGGGTACTCAAAATGCTAAGGTTTATGGGGACTATTTTTATTTTTTTTTCAAAAAATTTTTTTTTTCTATGCTAATGTTATCCTTTAGGAGTAGAATTAGTATAAATATATAAGTATGGTATATATAATATGTGAGAAATGTTAGAACCCAATAATTAATGTGGACCGATTTGCCTCACGATTTTTGTGGGTTGGGCAAATAGGTCCAATTTAATTTTCATATCCTTAAGAATCATTATTAAAGTGTTTTATTTGATAAACTATGATAACCCAGTTTTCATATTTAAACATAATGGTATTACAATATTATTTTAAGAAATTGGGATAAAAGTTTTATTATTTTGTTTTATTACTTTGAAATTTATGAACAATATAACTGATGACCGAAAAGTGGTTGTGCATTGGCATTGCAAGACAATGACAATGCATTCTCACTTGATACGGTTGTTATGTGTTTCTTAGGTATATTTTCAGACTACCTAAGCTAATATTGTATTTAATAATTAATTAATCAAAACATATAAAAAGTATTATTTAGAGCAAAGAGAGAAATAATAATTGGAGAAGGATATAAATATTCATTCAAAAATCAATAATAAAAGAAGAAATACAGAAATAAAACTAAGAGCGACCTGCCTACATAGAATTAAGAATCAGATTATAAAAGTTTGGAGAATTGCCATAATAAAGAATAAATAATATAACAAATACATTCTGCATCTATTCATACAACATCATCATTGTTTCTACACTTCTAATACTATACTATTTTTCCTGCTTTGAAACATTGCACGAGAGGCACATAATCATCTTCATCAATACTCCTTAATTAATCTATCATCATTATATTAAAGGTAGGAATCATATTGTTAACATAATAGTATTTAAGTTTCATTATAAAACTATCTAAACTAACAATAATAATAATAAATACCTAAACTAATAATAATAAATAATCATAAAGACTATCACATCTTCAATAACAATAAATATAAAGAGTATGTATGGAGTTAGGTTTCTTATTATTATTGAAAAAAAATACAATAATATAATTTGTTTAACATTATCTTTAGCAATAATTAACCGCAAAATAGTTTTTTAATGTAGATAAACTCAAAAGAAATTGCAACTTGGCATACTATAAAATGTTAAACTATAGTAGGTAGCATGGTCATCAACCAGATTAGTTTCATAATAAATAGTTTGATGTTTGAAGGTGAAACTCCTGACAATGTTGTTTGAAGTTTATTAAAATATTTCTCAACAAGGAAAGGAGTGATAGCTGCTCACTTTCGAGAAATATTTTGACACATCCTAGTTGTCAAAATATGTTTATATTGCTTGAGAAACCTTCTTACCCATTTTATGCCTGGGATGTTTTAAAATTTTTTGTAAATCATACATATCTAGAGCCATGCCACAATCTCCTAGCTTAGCCAAATTTTTGGCAATGGCCATTTGCCCATTTCTTCACCACGAAGAATAGCGGTTTTGCAACCTTTTTTTCATGGTTCAACATTTCCTTTGTATCTATTTATAAGGGTTGTTTTGGAAATATTATATTTCCTGCAAGTTTGTCTGATTGGCTTCCCCTCATCAATGTCAGGTGGTAAGGCTCTGGCCTCAGCATCTTCAGAGTATCCCTTTGTATCAGGGTTGCACTGGGCAACTGCCCGGGGAGCTGCCCACCTACCCACCCGGGCTGGGCTTTTTATACAAAAAACCTGGGCAAAATGAAAGGCGGGTTTTATAAAAAATTATAACGTAGATTGATATAATTATTAAGAACTGAGATAAAAGAACAGAATTATTAGCTACATATATTTACACTGTAATTACAGTATTATGGAAAGAAATGTTGGGTTTTTAAAAATTATATTAACTATATCAATTTTATTAATAGTCACTTGAAGTCTTGACACAAAGAAATTTACGTTCTATGAATATTATATACTGTGAGAAGAAAAACTTAATCATGTAGTGTACAATAAAATGTAATTGCAACTTATATTAGTAAATAAAATGTAATGCAATATTGTGAAACTGAAAAATGGGCTTTCAAAGATAAAAAAATCATACAGCTTGAAAATTAATAATAAAATTCTTATATTATTTTAATTTAATTAAATTTACTTTTGACTGGACCTTTTAGAAAAAAAATAACTATTTTGATTTAATTATAATAAGCATTTGGAAATGCACTTTTTAAAAAATTATATGTAACTTTATATTTATTTTAAGTACCAAACCGAGAAAAAAAAATTGCACATTTAAGGTTCTAATATATAGCTATACCGTGTGTGTGAGTGCTAGAATTCTATAAGTTAAATTTAAGTTTCTTTGTCTTACATTGACTACCAATCATCACTTTTTGTATTTTTTAGCAATCTATGGCACATTACAAGTTTTTCTGCCCTTTCATTCCCTAACCTATTTCTAAGCTTTGTTTGGATCATCCCAAAATTTGAAAATATTCGTTCAATCGAAGCTGAGCTGGCTGGAAGAGATGATATCATATCATTAATTGGCAAAATTCGTTTGTAATTAATGTTACTTTTTGAATTTTTTTTTGCTAATTATGCGCCACCATTTGGCAGGCTCCAGATTGTTTGTCATATTTTCTTTTACCATAAACTTGGGATATTCTCCCTCATCCTCAATGGATAGCAATAGTAATTGGGCAATATAAGATGGATTTATATTCCCAATCCATTCAGATACTCTTTCATTTTGTTCTTGTGTAAGGTCAACTCCTTTATATTTTGGGTGGCCCTGATAAGCAGCAAGATGAAGAGGAGTTATACATTGGTCAAATCTTTTTTTAATTATTTCCAAGTAAGGTTGTTGCTCTGAAGCATTTATTAAATCCATCCATACATGAACAACATCTCCCAAAGTGCAGTCATCCCTCTGCATAGTATTCAGAGCAATGGAAACTCTTTTCAGTTGTTTTTGAAGATTTAAAGATTCCATGTAAATGCCTGAATTTTTTATAATAGCTTTTATATTTCTGTCAATCTGAAGCTCGTGCTCCATGACAATTTCCAAGTATTTTTGATAATTTTTTAGGTACGTATTAATACAGGC
Source organism: Trachelipus rathkii (assembly GCA_015478945.1). Taxonomy (NCBI): domain Eukaryota; kingdom Metazoa; phylum Arthropoda; class Malacostraca; order Isopoda; family Trachelipodidae; genus Trachelipus; species Trachelipus rathkii. The sequence continues at coordinate 24,993 of JABUQX010015352.1, read as the reverse complement.
ATCCTGACTGTTCCATCTTGTTGAATTTGGAAGTTGCGGCTTTACTCCATTTTTTTCAATCAGCCAACCGGCTGGTTGATGATGGTTTCGGAAATATTTCTGAACTTCAATGACTTGGTTCAGCACAGTTCTGGGAGTTACTTCTGATTCTACAAGGTTAAGGTAATGAGCAGCACATCCATAAACAAATAGCTGCCTTTCTTCAGTGTTGTTCTCCTCCCTGGAGTGAAATCTCTCTTGAATTTTCTTTCAACAGCTACAGGAAAATAAATATTTTTGATTTCTGCAAGAAATTTCATCGATGAAACAAAATAATTTATTTTTTATATTTTATTAATAACACCTTAAATATTATATAACTTTTTTGGTCTGGTAGCGTAAGCTCTAATCAAGCCTGCGCAGGCGACGCTCTCATTCACCACAAGCCTTCCATTTCGCAGTAATGCGAAGGCAAGAGTTGCCTAATATTGTTTTAAATTATGCTCTGGAGAAAATGTTAATTTTTCTTTTTCCTTTTTAGGGGGTTCTTGAGCTGACGTGAGGGACAGCGTATATAAGTACCTCCCGTGTCCCCCTGTAGAGGGAGAGAGAGAGAGAGGTAGTAAAGCAGCTAGAGTTGCCTTGATATATATATATATATATATATTATATTATATATATATATATTATATAGTATATTATATATATATATATATATATATATATATATATATATATAATATATATTATATACAGTGGAACCTCGATATTCGTACACAATCCGTTCCAGGAAGCAGTTCGAATGACGATTTGTACGAATGGCGAATAATTTTTTCACATAAGATATAATGTAAATTGGATTAATCCGTTTCAGACCCACAGTTGATTGCTTATTTAAATCTTTGTAATAATATTTTAAGCATAAAATAAAAGAGGAGGAAGAGGGATGTTGAGGTTACTGTTTGGAAGGGGAGTCACCTTCCATAAAAACATCAGGTAACATCCCTTCAGGTGTTTTTCTCTTCTTCTTCTGATGTTTTTTTTTAATTTTTTTTTGTTCTTTTGCACTAGACAGATCTTGGTTCGATTTTATAGGTGACCTGTTCACCAGCAAGAACAGTCACTTTCTTTTGCCACATTAGCTTTTTTTATTATGTCTTTATTTTTCAGTATAGACGATATGGTTGATTTCGCCATGCCATACTGAGTTGCCAGGTCAGAGATACGAGTTCCACTTTCAAACTTCTCAACAGAGTTCTTTTTTCAATTCAATTGTCGTTCTCACTGCTTTCCTTTTAGGCTTGGTTGAATCATAATCTTTTGAACTCATGGCTGCACATATTTTTAATAAAAACAACAAAAAATAACATAATAATAGCAAAAGTTTCACGAAGCTTGCGTGGATGATGCGTAGCGTACGGAAGTTGGCGCGCAATAACGAGTTTGTAATACGAATAGAAGAGGCGGACGAATAGCGAGGTTCCACTGTATATATATATATATTATAATTATATATATATTATATATAATTATATATATATATATATATATATTATATATATATATATATTATATATATATTTTTTAATTTTGTTTTTTACTCACCTTCACCTAAAGGTTTCCATTGGCAATATATATAATATATATTATATATATAATTTGTGAACATATATATATATAATATTTTATATATATTATATATATATTATATATATATATATATATATATATATATATATATATATATATATATATATATATATATATTTTTTATATATATATAATATTTATAATTTTAATTTTTTTATAAAATCTATTTTGCCCATTTTGCCCACCCATTTTGCCCAAAAAACCCTGGGTTTTTTAATAAAACCCGGGTGGGCTGGGCAATTTTAAAAAAACCCTGGGTTTTTTGCAACCCTGCTTTGTATCCTGCTGTGCTACTTTTTTTTAAGTGCAAACCACGTTGCTGAAAAAAAAAAATACAAATTATATGTAAAAATTTACCTATCTTGCTGTAATAGTGTAAAAATTATTTTAAATGTTATATTAAAAAATTTAATTTATGAATATTTTAATGTGGACCTATTTGCCCCACCCAAATTTTAAAACCTGGACTGATTTGCCCCATGTTACAATTTTTATAATAAAACATATTTATCTCTTACCTGAGTGACTTCAATGATTGCATTTAGGTTATGAACTATTTTTAAGTACTATATCTTGGCACCAATAACATAGTACAATTAGTATGACCTGTATGATCCTTAGCAATAGACTTAAAATTTACCCAATTTTATAGCGCTGTGGAAGATTAAAAAAAATCACAAAATAAATGGACTAAAATTAAATATTTCATACTAAATTTTTACCAAGACATAAAACTATTATTTTACACCTTTAAAGATATATTTTACATTACAATGACAGTTTTGGGCCACTGGACTGATTTGCCCCACATGGTCCGAATTGCCCCATGGGGACCTAATTGCCCCACTTTATGGTGTATATTTTGTTTTTTCTCTTCAGTAATAAAATTAAGAATTTGTATTAATAATACTGAGGCATACTTATTCCAATTAATGATGCATTAGATAGCTTGCTTATAAACCAGGACACATACTTTTTTAAATTTTCATAAATCAAGAGTGCCTTGTGACTCTAAAAACTTTAGTATAGATACTTTACAATACTAAACCAGCAAGCTTAGTAGGTAGATTATTATTTGAGTTGCCTGAGCTTTGAATTTATTTATAAATATTCATATTTTTCTTTCACTTGGGGAGGGGGAAAAAAAATAAACTTATGTTCTATCCTCTTAATCAATTTTTTTTCTTGATATTTTTTTAAATCATTATTTATGGCAAGACTTTAGAAAATAAATCTTAATAGGCAAAATTAATTAAAAAATATAGAAATGATTAATATTCTATGAGAGTTTTTCTAGCAAAACTTTTATCAATTGTAAAAATTAATCGATGATAAATATTTAAATAGTCTTTTTAGTTTGTGTTTATTTCACTTTTTTTTTTTTTTTTTTTTAACAAGTGTTTTAATAACTAATTTAATTTCAGATAATTTAACTTCCAAATGGAATCCATAATTAAAGCCGCCATAAAGGCTACACCCGCTAAGAATGATGAAGTTGATTGTGAGAATAAGAGGAAAGAAAATCCCATTGATGAAGTTGCTTGTAAGATTGAGAGGGAAGAAAATCCCATTGACCAAAGAAATGTTTCTGTTAAAAGAAAGAGAGAGTCAGAGGTTAGTATCACATTTTAAACTTTTGTTCAACAGTTTCTGTTGTAAGAATTATGATATAATTTTCATATTTAATACTTAAAGAAATATGTTTTCCCATTTTTTTTTTTTTTTTTTTCCTCCATATTATTATAAAATTTTTATTACCATCTAATGTTGTAGCTCTAAATCTTTTTGAATTGATAGACCACTATATATAATATATATATATCACTAATATATATATATATTTAAATCAAGATATTATATATATATATATATAGATATATATATATATTATAATATAAATATAATATATATTACCGTTTTTTTATATCTATATAATATATATATATTATATATATATATATATATATATATATATATATATATATATATATATATATATATATATAATATATATATATATATATATATATATTTATATTATATATAATATATATTATATATCATATATATAATAATATTACTATATATATATTATTAATTATAATATATATATATTATTTTAATATATATATAATTACTATATATATAAATATATAATGATATTATATATATTAATATTATATATTAAATAAATATATAATAATATATTAATATTATATATATATATATATAATGTTTATATATATATATATATATAATAGGTTTCTACTGGTAGCATTGGCATTTAAAAGTTTAAAATTAAATTATAATAAATGAATTTGATAAAATGGGATATGTAATAAAAAATAACTTATATTATTTGTATTGAAAGTGTGATAAGTATTTCTAAAACGTTTCCCCATTGTAGATATATATATATATATAAATATAAATATTAATAGAAATATAAATACATAATATTCTATAGATATATGAATTAATTATATAATATAGTATTATAATATATATATGGCATAGTGTTGAGCCCTGTTCGTCTATAATAAAAATAGATATCATCCGCCAGTATAGGTTGGGGTAAGAAAATAAAAACAAAAACCACTTTCAGACTCTTTCCTTTAGTTAAATAATTTATTAATTATATGTATTATATATAAATTTTTATTTGTCATATATATATTCTGAGTTAGGCTCATAGTACATTAAATAATCTCTATTAAAAAATGCCAATTAAAGATAATGGGAAACTGCTTTCATAAGTGACCGTAATCTCAATTGTGAATATAAACAAAATGTCGACCCCCAAGTTATAAAAAATGGTATCTGCAAAAACTTTTACAGTTTTGGCAACTTTTGCTACCCTTTCCAAATGTATTACAGTTTTAAATTCCGGTTTTTTCTTAGCATAATTATCTACATAATTTTGTAATGGTTAGAGTATCTCATAAACTAAATAATTATTTTTTTGTTAATATAATTATTTAGATGTTCCGCAAGCACTCCTTTATTTTTTTTTAACCCCACTGTACAGCGACCCAAGCCCAGCACCACACAGTAACGGTTCGTCGGCCAATTATAGCTTAAAATTCTCGTTTTTAAGAACCCCCCCACCCCTCATTCTGATGGTCCCCAGGACACTCTTTTACAGAATTATTGAAACCTTCATATTCGAGTAATCAAACGGGTGTATCTCAGGAATATAATATTATATTATATTAAGAGGGAATTAAATATTTCCCCTTGAGATAAAACGGGAAAATTAGTAAAACTAAGCACCCACTCTTACATCTCCTATTGCAACTCTCACAGTGCTGGCCATGTTTCAGGGCACCGGTGCTGGCTCCAGGCTATCCTAGCGACTGGTGCTGGACTCTTAAGGTATCTGTATAACTCTTAAATTACCTTCTTACTCCTTCCTCCTCTATGCTAATACCATTATTTTCATCCTTTACTACAAATAGTTCAATTTGCCTTATTTTTAGTGGGTTCCAGCACCCCCTCTGTGGGGTGCACAGACCACGTAAACCTGACGTGATGCTACTCTCAAATTTAAGAAGTACTCAATATTTGACAGATTAACATTCCTAACCCGGTCAGCGGGCCTGTAACATATAGTTTTTAAGACAGACAGGAGCTCCTCCAAACTGTCCTAAACAACTGCATGAAGATGAGCCAGTAGAAGGATGAAAAACTTTTTGGAGATTGCCTGAGGAAGGAGTAAGGAAGGAGGTCCTAGTGCGAAGATCAATAAGGTTAAGAGAGTGTATTAGGATGAGCGGGTCCCACTGAAAAAGAAAAAAGAAATTGCATATATTGGTATGAGAAGAAAGTGGGTGAGAAAAAGGAGTTTCAGAAGTATAGATGCTGTGGACGTAACCTGAGTCAGAGTTGCACCGCCTACACCGGCTAACAGTTCACCAATAACCTATGTAATGTAGGTATAGAGTTTTGAGACTATGTGTATATACTTTCCTCAAAACTTTTATTAGGTACATCTTCACATCAGGTGTTTGATTGATTAACTCCTTCAATCATTGTGACGAGGTTTGTTGAACCGTAGCATCTCCTAGGGGGGATTGTAGTCTGAGGCTCCCCTCAAAAATCCACCATTAAAATTTTGTGATAATACACCCTTGTCTAATAATTTAGTTCCTCGATTACAGTAGAAGCTAAAGTGACTACATTACGCCACACTTTTGTAACAATTTAAACTTAATATTTTTTATGATTACTTAATTTCATCTCACAAAAATGGTAGTGATAAAAAAAATGAAATATTCTTGTCACCATTAAATTTTCATCCACGCAAAAACATAATTAATTACATAATTTTAATAATCCTATTCAACATATTAATACCTAATACCTCCAATAACTTGTAATTATATACCATAGCTATTATTCTAATTTGATCAAGTTTGAGCTATTGATGAGTCAAGAAAAAACTGCCAAGAAATTTAAGGATTAATATTATTATTTTGTTTTAAACCTATACATTGAAAAATACCACCTCATACACCTATATCAAGTGGATTCAAAGTGTGTCTATTTTTCTTATGTATCCTTATATATTATATTCTTATTATATAGTAAATTATACTATATTATATTATATATAATATTTTCATTATAATATTTTTTTAATTGAATAGTATTTTTAGATAACTAATTTACAAAGTTGCAAATTAGATTTATATTTATTACTTCATATATAGTAATAATAGTTATATTAACTTTCAATATAATATAATATTAATTCTCACCATCTCTCTTTTATCTTTCTCCAAAACACCGGGGGTAAGGCGCATGACATTGCCGTCACCCGGAACACAATACTTGTGCGTAGTTAGAGAGTATGAATTACAAGTCGAAAAGTCGGAAGACCAGCTTACACCCCTCGGCGAGAGCATGCTTTAGACGATAATACCTATTAGTTTTTGGTAAGACTCGGATCGCACGAAGATCAGAAAAAAACTTCACCCTCCTAGATGCAATCAGTCACAGGACCACCGACGGAACCCCTTCCACGGCTACTGGCAATGTATCATCTCAGTGATAGAGGCGTCATCTCCTGGTCCCAGGTTTTTGGCCAGATTGCCAACCTAGTGAGGAATCCCCTCATGCATTAACCCGCTTTCATTCAATCCTTGGATCTGCGGCACTCAGGACTTTTCTTAAACCTCGGACCTACAGTTCTACAAAGCGGTCAACATTTCTCTCCTCCAGACATATACCACTTCCATATACCTGTATCTCGATAAGTCACACGTATTTTCCTTTGGCCTCTCCCACCAACATACTCGATATTCCGCGATTATTATTCGTTAACTCACCACTAATTGATCATGATGAGCATTAACCAACTCATACTAGTTCATTCATCTTTTCACCTGAACCCAAACCACCTCTTCAAATGTGCTTCTTCGATATATAGTGATCTCGTCATTTAACCCCTTATTTCTGTCCATGTATTCCCATATAAATGGGCTTTGGTTTCATTCTGTTTCAATTTTCTATAAAGCGCTTATCAATCTTCTGCTATCACACAAACACTGTCCACATATATAGAATTGTTCATCTGAACCGTAACAATTGTTACTTAATAGGATATATACCTCTTTTATCTTCGCTGCACACACATTAAGTGCTCATCTACTATCGCAAATACACAACATATGGTGAATCAGACCATCCACCACTTCAAATGAAATAAGGAAGATCCCTGGAATGGTCTCTAAAAGAAGCCACTTATCTTTATAGCTCGCCGGTTTACAAAATACCTATTGAGTATTTATTATAGGTTCACCCACCTATATCCTGCCATTCAACAACTTTAACCGTTACTACTTCCTGGTCATCATCCGTGTTGGCCTGTGACTTCCACATTCTATCCTAACATATTTATAACCACAGACACCTCTTGGGTTTATACCGAGAGAGCTTTGCTCACCATCTAACAAACTTCAACTAGGCTCAGAATGGGTCAATCTATACAGAGACCATAAACTCCTTACTCTTTTTATCCACGTTACTTCAAACCCCTCCCTTTACCTCACAACACCTGCCAAATCTCTCTACCAATCCTCCAAACTCTCTCAGATTCGCACCACACAAAACCCCTTGATAATATATATATAATAATATAGATATATATATATAGTATATATAATATAATATATATTATATATTATAATTATATTATTTAACTATAATAATATTATATAATATTTCATATATGTAAATGATTAATATATATATTATATATAAAATAGGTAATTTCTTCATTTTCTATTAATGTATATATATATATACTATATTAGATACTATATAATACTGTATTTCTATTATCATTACTTATATATACTTATCATTTATACTATTATACTCTTATCTATATTATATATAATATTCTATATATATATACTTTCAATCTATATATATAACTATCTTACTTATCTCTTATATATACTATATATTACTAATAAATTTTTAGTCTTCTTCATTACATCCTTTACTTCCTCTCTTACTATATATCATTATATACTATATCTCTTACTTACTCTCTTTATACTACTTTATTATATCTATACTCGTATATATATACTCTTATATACTCTTTTCTTCTGTCATTCATTCTATCTTTCATTACGTATATATATATTGATCTATATTTACATAATTTTATATATAAACAACGAAGAATTAGTTACTTATACTCTCTCTTACTCTCTTATATCACTATATATACTATATATACTACTCTCACTCTTACTCTTACTCTCTCTCTTTCTTACTATATTCGTTTCTGTCTCACTAGTTATCCTTTTCACTTTCTTCTCTTTCTTTCTCTTTCCAACCAAGAAGTTATTGAACGTATTAAACGTTTATGTAATTAGTGATGCACCAATTACCAAGTTTTTTTTCAAAATCCTTAATTGCAATGGGGAAAAAACGGTCATTATAATTATATATTAAGATTTTTATCAGTTTCTCAGTCAAATTGGCTATTTTTAATTATAATCTAAAATATTTGAGTTTAGTTTTAATTGAAAATTTTTATATATTTAAGTAAATTTGGGTATGAAAAAAGCAAGTAATTTATTTTAGTTTTATTAACATTTCCATGATATATATGTATTTTTGTTCCAATAATTTTGAAAATTTTATTTTCGGTTTTTAGTCATAATAAAATAATACATTTGAAAAAAAAAAATTTAAAACAATTTCAATTTTATTATAATTTCTAATTTAATATAATATATATATAATATTTGTCCCAACTTTTTAATAAAATAGGTACTTATATACAGAGTATATGTGATGCAACTATTTATCACATAGATTACATTTGTTGACCAAATAAATAAAATTGTATACAATATTATAGAGAAAACGAAATATTTCAATCAATATTTTAATAATTTTTAATAAGTTTCATAATATATATTAATAAATAGAAATCTTTAATTCTCACTTTTATAAATAATAAATAATAATAAGAACACAGGAATATATTTAGGCGTAAACTTCTATTGATGTGGAATATACACATTCCTAATCTGTAGGGACTTGTTGACAAAAAAAAAATACAATTTGACAAAAACATGCCAGCCTACTCTGCTCAGTCTATGAACCCCAAAACAATTTTTAAAAGAAATGTTGTAATTAATAATGATATGAGACATAATATGTTTGTGGGCAACTTGGATTTCAAACTATAATATGAAGGCACTCTGTAATTATCTCAGTATATTTTACGACATATGTAGATCGACTTGATCTTGGGGTGACAACAAAACCAATCATAAATATAGACAAATAATAAATAGTATATACATTTGGAATTCTTTATGAATTCCAATCTTTTAATATATTTTCTCTCAATAAATATGAGATAACAATAATACCAATATTATTAGTATTTATTGAAACAAAAAAGAGCGCTCTATATTATATTAAATTCCAAGACGTCACTGCAAGCACAACGTTGCAATGAGCACAAATAATCGAAATTCCTTCCCAATTACAGAGGTCCATGGATTTAGACATTGTAATTGTTATCGTGGCACATAGCAAACACACATAGATAGAAATAATAGATTAGTGATTTAGGTAAAAAACCCAATTATATAAAAGACAAAGTGTCCTATTATTGAGTTCAACCATCATACAGTGGTAATTAAGACATAATATAGACTTAAATTTTGTTTTTATCTAAATAATTGAAAAAATGAAATTTTTTATATGTGTTTTATTGGGAATTGAATTTTACGCCATAAAACAGTTGATATAGAATCTTTAAATAACTATAAAAAATAGGCTATCATTCTCTTGTATATGTATCTCTTATGTCTATTAATTATTTTCGGCAGTATTCATTTTAAATGTCTCTTACTACAGAGGCACTTGCACCATGCTAGGGCCTCCTCTTGCGATACCTCTTCTGTTAAACCGCTCGTGTGTCCAATTGGAAAAAATTTTTTTTTTTTTGGAAAATGGGGGATTTATACAAATTTCTCTTAAATTTATTACTAGAGGTTGTAAAGTACTTAATTTACCTTAAATTTATTGATATATATGAGTTAAAATTATATTCTATTTACTACAAAAAAAACTCTCTCTAATGACAATATGTTTATTATTTTAAATGAGGAGACTATCTAAAGAATATAGAAACAGTGTACTGGATTTTTCACCCACATGAACCGTTTATTTTCCCCATTTTATTATTAGATATATAATATATTATAATAGATTATATATATATTTATAATAATATTAATATATTAATAATTTTGAATAAAGAATATTATATAATTAATATCAAAAAAACATACATAAAGAGCTAAAGATATTTATTTTAAAATTTTAAGACAATATATTATATGATAGTAATATAATAATATAATATAATATATATATATTATATATATATATATATAATATATTAAATTATTAGTTAATAATATATAGAATTATAGTATATATTAATATTATATTTAGAAGGGTAAGTGATATCTCAAGGAAAACAGAATCCAAGTATGATTGTCGCTTATTATTATTGAAGGTTTAATTACTCCAAAAAAATTATACACTTCAGCTATTCCGATAGAAGTCGTTTACAATGTAGTGAATAAGAGTAAGATAATACATATAGTTAATTATAATGATATTCTCCGATATTCAAAGAAAATTAACTCATTATCATATGGGTGCTATTTTTTCATGAGTGCAATATCAATCACCTGAGGGAAATAGACATCTCTCCAATTACATAATTAGAGGTTTTAATTGTAGCTAGAGTTAAATGTGATGAGAAGTAAAATAAGCACCTGGGAATATTATACCCAACAGTTATATTAATAATAGGAACAATATCAATAAAGATATAAGTCAATAATAAGAAAATAATGAATGTAAGTAAGTTACATATAAAAATATTATAATATTAAAACAAAATAAATAATTAAATTAAATAATAATAATTAAATAAGTATAAATTTATATAAATTAATTAAAATAATTAATTACCATTATAATTTACCTCTAGATACACGAAATATTAATAAAATTAATTATAGTAAAAAAGATTTTAATACCATATAATTTGTTTTTTAAGGCAATCAGGAATGCCAAATAAGTCTTATGGATATTATTTTATATATAATACGTATATTAAAAATATTAATGATAGTAATTAAAATATTTTTGTTTATATGAATAATCACATTTTATAATACGTATAATATTATTTAATATTTGTAAACTAGCATAAACAAACTCACAAATTTTTAAACATAATGTAAATTAAATACTAATTAATAAGAATACTTTATATTACGAAGGATATTTACCTTGCCCCTCCTTCCCAAGTAAAGACCTGGGACATATTATTCGTCACCGGTACTTATTTATATAAAATAGTCAGGCTAGATAACGTCACCAAGTCGCGACAGGTAGAAGGAACTATAGCAGGCGAAACAGGAGGAAGATAATCAGCGTCAAGTCAAGGATATGAAGAAGAAACAGACACAGAAGAGGAAGCTTCACAAGATAGGGTGAACTATCTAGAGATAGGAAGAAATGTGAGTTATAAAAATTGACGCGAGGTAAAAACAAATAATTACAACTGGACAGGAATATATAGGTAATAAGTCGGTATATTAGGAAAGAAAATAGACTCAAGGGAAAGGCATATATATATATTATAGTGATGGGACGATTAATATATTTTTGGCAGTAGTGGCATATATATATATATTAGAAATAAATAAGAGTATAATAGGTTTAACAGAAGTTAAAAACCTATAGAATATATATTAAGAAACAGGTGGAACTGTAGTACTGACCACAACAGCCTCGTGTCATGTAATAGAGAGGAAGACACAGGAACAATTCTCGTAGAAGAAAAGATGTGAAAAAAGGGAGAAGAGCCAATGTCAGAATCATCATCCAACCTATAAGAAGAATTATCAAGGGTACAAATTAGAATTATCGAGGTCAACCTGATTTATACTCAGAAAGATCAGAATCGGATGAATGTACAAGTTGATAAATGACTAAGGTATTAAATTAACTGATATATTCAACAGATAAACATTTTTTACAACATTCGAGTCCCATTTAGAATTGTGAAAAATATATATATATAGAGTGATTATTAGGCGTATAAATCAGCAAGGAACAAGATTATTAAGGACCAGTATAGTAGTAAGGTTTATCATTCATAATACATAATACAGAAGCATTTTCCCTATGTTATTAATATAATGTAAGTAGTAAGGGTGACATACTACTAATGTGCTAAAGTAATTCCAGTGAGCAGTGTAATAAATTGTGAGACGAGGCAGGGAGGAAGGGAAGAAAGAAGATAAAATCAAATAGAACGGATTAGCTTTATGAGAGAAAAGATAGTAGATAATCTCCTCGCTGATAAAAGGAAAGGGTCAAAGATAGAATAGAAGAATAAAAATTTCACCAGAAGACGTACAAGGTATATAGTAGAACCAAAATATAGAATACTAGTTAATATTTGCTAAGCTCGAGCATAGTGAAAGATTTTACAAAATCTTCCTTGATTAATACCTGAGGACCTGAATAGGCCCAATCAAAACCTAGAGGTAAGATTTATTCCAGCCCAAATGTTGCGGTTAATTAGGGGCTGCAAGCGACCAATAGACATAGCCTTTTTAATTTGTGCCCACGATAACTGATGACGCTCGACATATATAAGTTACATATCACCTTTGAGCTTATTTGTGTATAATCAGTATAACTGGGAATGGATATTCATCTTAAATTCCATGATAGAGAATAAAAAATCATCGCCAAATGAATGTAGAACGAAATTGGGCGCCATTGTCTAAGTTATCAAATAGAATAATAAGATACACCAAAATATAATACAGTAGACAACGCCAATAGTTAAAGATAATTATCATCGTAGCAAATTTAATTTATTGGCCGCCTATTACAGTAAGGGAGAAGATTAAGAGTAAATAATTCAGTGCCAACTGCATGAGAATATACATTTGGCACAATAGTCAATAAATTAAATAAAGTACACCCTAATACTAGGCGGAAGGCGAGGTGATAATATAAGGAGGGTAGGTACCGCCAATAAGATCAAATATGAATGAAGACGATCAAAACGACAAGAGAGGCGTATATAAAGGAAATGAATCACTTAAGAGTAGATGGAGTTATTATGATATTAATGTCATATATGGATAACCTATTATTAAGTTTTTGACACGCAATCTATGAACGAAGTCCACATAACGATAGATGTTCATGTTAATTGAGATTAGTATAGGCCTCACAAAAAAAAGACGAGAAGATTAATAGTAAAGTTTTTGAGAACACGAAATATTACCAGGTAATGAGAAAGAGTAAATGTTAATAAGGAGTAAATAGATAATAATAATAACTATGTGTATCTCACACGAAAATAAGAGCATGTCAAAGGTAACAATTATAAAGTGATAACGAGACCTCTGCAAGTTAGAATATGTCCACAAATTATAATATATAGGTAATACAGAAGAATCAGGTAAGGATAGTGAGAGTTGATAAGATGATAGAAGTATGTGGACCAATCCTAATAGACTGGGCTTATCCTCCCCCCATTTAGGCAGCCGTACATAGCCCACAGTTAAAGTAGTCTAATGTTGAGCAAAGGGCGTTAAACCTGACATTTTAACCTGGATAATACGAGTTATTAATATTAAGTACATCTATAATAAGCCCACTCAGAGTTAATCACGACCAGGAATATAGTGACGAAGATTAACGTAAGTAAATTGGGCAATATAAATTGTACCAATGGATGACGAATAAATTTCAACCGAGGAGAATAGTGCGTAAAAGAACAGAAAGTAATATAAGCAGAATGGTATATGTGATTAGTGTTGCGAGAATTATTGATTCTCGGGCTGCATGAGAACATAAATAAATTACTCGTACATGACACCTTTCAAGAAAATATCCTAAGATATAGATATTTAATTTGCAAAGAAATATATTTTGAATCAATAAATAGTCTCTATTCAGACCAAAAGTATCATAATATATAGACGAGTGACAGCAGGAGTATAGTTTCGAGAATAAAAAAAGCCGATGAGAGTATTGACAAGCACCATTTTGCAGATTGCATCTATTAGTGCAGACTCATTCACACGGAAGTACATTAATCACTGTGCAGTCTACAAATAGAGCGATGTTTCTATAAGCACTACGTGTTCAGTGTATAAAACTAATAAAAAGAAGTGAGTAGTTGATTGTAATCAATTAAGAGTTTTTACTTTGATATCACATAATCATCAGCCCTCGGACAAGCGTACTTAGCCCGCACCGAGGTGCATCAGTGCCCCTACTCTCTGAACATCTCTTGCGAGGACGAGTTACATATTCAGAAGCTGACGGACACCGCATCATCCTATTTTGCTATGAACAAAACTCTCTACATAAAAGGTACGGGACACTCTCTCCTAAGTATTTATTTTGAAATTAGTAACTGGAGCTAATATATGGCAGCAGCCAATTGGGAGGAAACGCGGAGGACTACATAAAATAGGAGCACCTTAGCAGCAAGTAAATAGAACACGTAAAGAGATGAGTGTGTCTGTCACAGTGCGTAGATGATAAATACTCATATAAAGACACAAACACAAATAGACATAAAGGAGATCTGTGGAGCACAATTTACCTCAGAAAGAAAGACACTATTGTATTGGAACCCGCATAGCTTATTTAATCGATGAATACCCATATAGCAGATGGCCCTAAAATGACATTCTCGAAATTAACGAGACCAGCTTGAGGACAACAGGATGAATACATACACGTTAGCGCGTCATAGAGAAAGGCGATGCTCCCTCCGCTATAGCGGAGAGATCACGGAAAGACAGTAAGCCAGAGTCTTACTAATGTTATACAGTGCAATATCACAGCAAAAATATTTAGCGAATAGGGTTATAACATAACTCGATTTGAATACTGTAAAAATCTAAATATATCTATATACGTGTGAAATACAAGTAGCACGTATGGCTATTACAACGAAAGACCATTAAAAACACTGAGATACAATTTAAATTATACATAAATTGCCAAAAGAGAGCCAAAATACAAAGTAATTTAATTTTATATATGATATAATAATAAAGCAAATAAAATATTAAAAAAATATCTGAACACAGGAATTTAGAAATACAGTATAGGGCAGATATTATGAAATACAAAAGAGAAGTAAGAAAGAAAATGGTAATGCCTTAATAGAACAAAGAAGAAATATGAAGTATAGCAGCATATCAATATAATGAGTATATCTATTATATAGATTAACTTTTAGAAATTTATTAGTTAAAATCCATTTATGTGCTTATACCTCTCTCAAGCAAAAAACACCGAAAAGAATCTGGGGCCCTTTATATCAACTAAATGAGTAGACGGACGTTAAAGCCGTAGGAATAAGGGAAGAGTTCTAGCAAGCGGAGAAATTAACACAACCAGCACTTCTCAAAACTGCATGTCCAAATCAACACGTGCAATGTTGTAATCAATTTCTGTGAAGGAAAAGTCTATCAGAGCCTTGCAATAACATTATGTAGAGGACTTTACCCTTTGTTTACAATTGTAAATGTTCAATACATGGTGAGGACGCAGTATAGAGGGAAAGATTAGAAAATATGAGGTTGGATTAAGTTCAGTAAAATCAGTAATGCAAAGAGCGTGAAAAGAAGTAAATAAGATAGAGAGGAAATCATGAGGAAGTAATTATCCATATAATTAAGTGAATAATGACATATTAACGAAATAAGATTCTGGGTCTAGTAGAAAGAGATAAGAGATAGTTAGTGTCCATATCAAGTAGACGGCTAATTGGCACATATCAATAAGGATTAATTGATATTAATGACTAAAAAATCTTTATATAGCTAATACCATGATATTTTGATATATATATGATAAACATCGGCCTAAGTAAGAAAGGCCAACTCGGGAAAGTAAACGACGTATAGTCCAATTTAATGAGTTATAATATAAGTAACGAATTATGATTTCTCCCCATAGACAGCCAATGCTAGAACCATAGCAGCCCTCAGTAAATGAGAACGCATCCAAGGCTCGGATAATGAGACTAAGAGTAGAACAAAACCATGAACGTTCTTAATAATTAATTATAGAAGGAAACTACTGCCAGATATCTAATAATTAGAGATAAAAATCGTATATTTAGAATCACCGATATCAAATATACTGAGTTTAAAATGCAGAACTCTTGTAAAGAAAACTTTAAGCATTAAATCTTCAGGAATAGAAATATATATAATTCAGTAAGAATAGTATATAATATAATTACAACAGTAATATATAGGAACTAAAGATAAGTGGTGAAATGACCTGTTAATAATAGTAAATAGTAGCATTAAAACGAAGACGAATAAGAATATAGATTAAGGAATATTAGATAAGCGAATACAGATTGTGAAATTTGGAGGAATTGACCAAGGGATATATATATTAATGTGTATGTGCGTACATTTTACTAGATTCTACGGTTCCCCCCTGAGAGGTAGAGTTTCCTTGAAGTAGTAGATTGATATGAGATTTAAATTACAGGTGTATGAGATATAATGGCAGTTATACAGTTTTGTTACGATATCGTAACACAAATGATAAATTGAATTAAGTATGACATTAAGAAAGGATTGAATAACCCTGAGGATAGGTTTTGATGGCAAAAGATAAGAATACTAGGTAAGAAAGGTGATAAGAATAGTAGAGTGATAATCGATATAGATTCTAGTGCGGAATGATTGTCAGATTGCTTGAACACGATGACAACGAGATAGCATAGAAGCATAAATTTGTATGTTGCGCTAAATATGAGAAAATAATGTAATTGATAATATAATAATAAATAATAGTAAGAATATATATGTAAATGATGAGGGTCTATATGGTAACGGACAGGGGAGAAGTGGAGGAGGAGAGGGAGAGGGGATGAGAGAGAGAAGTACGAAGGAGACCAGCAGGAAGAAAGAGGAAGAGAGATATAGAGCCAGCGGAGACGAAGACTGAATAGAAGAGTGAGGACGAAAGAAGAAGCATTACGAGTAGGTAAAAGTACTGCGTAACAAATCTGCGAAGCTATAGGAAAAAGTGAAATAGAAGAAGAAGAAGGAACAATCCGATTATGATTAGAGAGTGAAGTAGGAACCGCCTTAATAGGGGTATAAAAGATGGATTAAGTTATATGAAGGAAGAAAAAGATATTGATTTGGCACGAATAATAATATCCGCTATATCAGTAGTATCGGGTCTAAAATCTCATTGAAGAGGTAACAATATATAGCTAATATCACCATGATAGAGAGTCAAAGGTAGGTGCTAATAACTAAATAGCAGGAAGACGTCCATGAGAATGAGAGTGCGAAAGAATAAGGTAATTGTAGTTTAACTTATCAGCAAGTGGGTACCAGAAAAATAGAGTAGCATACGTGGGTAAAGAATGACTGTGAAAGGAAGACGATCACCCCACACCTCATGTTTTAATAATCAGTTGAAAACGTATTATTATAGGCATCAGAAAGGATGAAAGATGCGACGTACGTAATATATTCACAAAGAGTAGAAATAAAGTAGATAGTGATAGGAGGATAAGTCATGACTGATAAGGTTAAATAATTTTAGGGTTGATCTGAACTTCATTAAGGGAAATGTAAGAGAGACAGAAAAGCATTAGCTTTCTCGAATTCAATAGGAAGCGAAACAAGGAAAATATCAAATTGAGACTGTATTAGTATAAATCAATACATCATCATCTCTCACTAAATTGCATATATGATATATATATATATATATAAGTGATCTGAGTAGGTTCAAGGCGATAGAACACGCGATATAGGCAGTAGGATAGTTTACGTGACCGGTCACAAAGTTGACTAGAAATAGAGAGTAGAGATCAATAGGTGAGTACTCTGTTATGAATATGTATATGATTGGGGTTGTAATGGTTGTGAACATCAATTAATTAGTTGATTTGAGAGTGATATTGTTGCTAACAGAGTGAGTGTTGAGTGAGGAATCTCAATTAATTAAATAGCGTATTATATATATATATAGAGTGGAGACAGAGTAAAAATGTTGTAGTATGAGATGTAGATAATAGAGTTTGAAGAATTACGTTCTGTGTGCATCGAGAAGACCGAAATAGGTTTGTTGCAATGATTCGCTTACTTCTTCAGAAGCAAACTCACAGTGATTATATAACTATCATCATATATTTAAACCTAATAGTTATAAGGAAAATTAAGTAGAGTAGTAGTTAAGTGGTAGGTTATATATTAAGTTAAGTTAAGTTAAGTATGATTTAATGTTATAATATGTAGTAGACTTAGTGAATACAAATATAATATATTTTTCTACAGCACAATATGGTTACATAATGTGATATATAGTGTGCAAAACAATAAAATATAATAAGTACAATTAATAATAATATTACAACTATAATGTAAAAATATTACAAATACAAATATAAGTGATTAGCAAGTAAAGAATCATACGCATTTGATAGTGCAATAAGGCGATGTCTTTATTGTTACATTCATTTTTATGCAATGATAACTCAAAAGTGTACAGAACACTAATATATTTGTGTATAGGTATCTATTCTATACTTACTATCTCTAAAATATGAAATATGGCATCGAAATTTATATATACTTAGCTTATATTTTATATTATTGATTTGATGAAGTTATTGATGCCAAAATACAAAATTCTGAATATAAATCTTATAATTACTATTAGGTGCTTAACTCTCGAATTGTAAAACTCTGAAGAGCAGTAGCTACAGAGGAAATGACATCTCATCATAATTGTATGGATTTATTATTTTATATTTTTATGTTTTTTGTGTGATTTATTTATATATAATAAAGCGATCACTTGCGAAATCCTAACACTCAGTAGATTTAGGAAACAATCATAATCCAATATATATATAATGGATAATAATAAAATCATACTCAGAGTTAGGTATCAAGTAACCATAATTATACTAAAAAATTAATAAACGAAAGGATAAATCAATATAATATATAATATTCAAATATATATAAATTAATATTAAATAATCAATATATATATAAGATATAAACAAAATTTGTGGATTTATAATGTTAAGAAAAAATATAATATATAAATAAAGAGAGTATAAAAAAAAGAGTCTGATTATAAATACTATAATTTTTTATATATAATGTAGTATTTATATATATATGTAAAAGTAAGGAAATATTTAAAATTAAAAAAAAACAATGTAAATTAGCTAATATAATTCCAGTTAACTATCAAACATCCATTTTCTGTTTACCTATTAACAATGAAATAATAGCGTAAATTATAAATTTGTAAACTACATAAAACTATATACCAATTTTTATAAAATTAGAGTTAAAAAAATAATAAATAATATAGAATTTACTTTAATATTAATATATTAATATATAATATTAAAAAATAAGGTAGTTTTTAGAATTTCTATTATACAATCTATACTTAATTTTGTTTGAGCATCTTGTGGTTATCTACTGGTGTCAAAATGTACTTTTTATGCTCTAGAAATTATAGTTGTTCATGACTATAATAAACTTATAAACCAAAATATTATTTATCTCCTAATACGGTAACATAAATAGTTTTATTTTTATTATATTACTAATCAAACTATTTTTAGTATTAATTGGTGAATAAACAAAATTTGAAAGGTCAGCAATTATTAATTTGATTATTTTAATAAATAAATATTAAATTAAATTTGCGTTAATTTCAAAAAATAGCCAATATACATAAGTAGTACTCACTCAATGAAAATTATATAAAATAAAAAAAAAAAAATATTAATAAATTGTTTATGAACCAATCACAATTGGTTCTATTAACATTTCGATCGGTTTTTTCATTATTCGTTTCTCTGTGAATAAATTTATGAATTATTTAGAATAAGAAATAATCAAGAATATATAGTTCTGATTAATTTCCTGATTCTATCTGAACCTATTAACCGTTTTTAGCTCTGTGTACATTTGTTGATACTACAACTATCGACTTCTGTATAAGATATGCTTACACAGTTTATTTTTTTAAATTATATTATATATATTTTTATTATTTAATGAATATTAAAAATAAACAGCGAGAATTTGATGATAGGTACAAAATACTAGCTATTTCTCTATACATAAGTTTACTTTTGTTGACAAACAATTGGGGAATCACCTGCTGCTGGTGGAGCCGCATGATTTGGGAAGAAACAAGAAATAAAATACATAATCAGATGGTTTGTATTACAAATAATTGATCTACTATTGTGATGGAGTTTATACTTTTGGAAGAAATATAAAATATAAATAATTGCTACTGATTTTATTGAATGAAACATCTATCAATTCAAACGGGCCTACCTTAAACCAATGACCGCCTAATATTGATTGATTTACATTATTAGCGTATAGAGCATCGTTCCTTAATAAATTCAAGATTACTCTTATCGAATTTGTTCCAAAGTTTTGACTCCAAAAAATAAAACTGACCTACTCATAAAACTGTTAATTTCTATTAACATTTATCTGCATTTAGGAAGAAATGCTCAATATAAATAACTGAAATATAAATACTGTATAGTAATAGTCTAATTTTCTATATATTATATACGTTTTTGCTTGATTATCGCTCTTTATTGTCAGAAATAAGATATGCTTATGAGATTTACTATATCATTTTGTCATAAACATTATGTCATAATTATAGCGAAACATTGTCATATATTGCTCAATAAAAAATTAAACTAACAACAAAATATATATAGCAATGTGGTAGAGCACTCGTATAGAATTGTAATGAATTGTATATTCTAATTATCTAAATTAAAAAAATCTTTAAATAAATATTATAAATTATATCTATCCCATAAATATGGTAATAATATTCTCAACAATAAGTTGATCAATAATATGAGTGGTTGTTGTATATTGTTGGGGAGTGGTTATATTATATTGATATTTCTGTTATGTCAAAATTCAGTGAAGAATTAGCAGCACTCCATCATTACTACCTTAGTGTCTGTATCTCTATATGCTTTAAGTAGTGATATAGGCTCCTCTCTTATGAACAGCTAACAATTTGTAAGGAAGGTAATTGCCTCTGATCTATTTCTCGTGTGTTTAGGCTAGAAGATGTGAATTTACTTCTATAATGCTATAAATGTCATTTGCAGAGAATGCCATTCTTCTTATCTGATGACTATCTCGAAAGCACAAGCAATATAATGTACGAGACACACATTAAACCCGTGCATTCTAAACACACATAGCGCCCAAATATAATATAAAATATTATTATTATTGTGATTATATAAAATATAATATAATAATATAATTAATATATTATATATTTAATTATATATATTAATATATATATTATTAATATATATATATATATATATTATATTATAATATATTAATATATATAATATATACTATTATCATATATTATATAATATATATATATATTATATATATATATATTATATTAATATTATATTATATATTAAAATATTATATATAACATATAATAATATATATAGAAAAAATATGATACTCCTATATTATAGATGTATGATAGATTTAATGTAACAGTATAATATCGGTTCTAGCCACGTAGATGACGAGATCTTTAGCATAGATCTATCTCTCTATATCACTTCCTCTCTCACTCCACACACACACTCAAATACATATTAGTTCTAAAACATCTTAGTCAAATCAGTGCTGCCTTTCCTTACCTACTTATATCATCCTATTATTCTCGTACTGAAGTTGCTCTGCAATGCCTAATCTCTCTCCAACTTTGCAGATGATATGGCGCTCGCTTCAGGACCAATTTCTTCACCCCCCTATTTTCCTCTGGTGGTCGGATTTTCCTGCATTTTCCATACTTCATCCTCATATCTCAGGTCTTATACTAATGCCTTTGAACTTGTGATTAACTATATTAGTGATATTAAAGGTGTTGCTTTAATTAGTCACTCCTGCAAATCTATAGTAAAATCGTTTATCAGAAAGCTTGATGTTTTTAAGAAGATAGTGTCAGACAAGAAGGTGACCACCAAGATTGGCTATTTCCTCCCCCAATATTGTGTTTTTGAATACAGAGCATGCTCTCGTGTCGAGTGCTCGAGTGCCTGACAGATGAGTCCGCTCGCGTCGTTCAACCTATATTTGTCTAGGTCAGTCGAGTATATATACGACATTCATCTGTGCGCGATCATAATGTTTGGAAGCCCACGGCTACTGATCGTCCACTGCCAACCAGAGCTCGGGTCAGATAATAGACACACTCTCTCCTCATCTCACTTTCTCTCTATGGCTGCATACACGGTCGCCAGTCGCTGCTCACTTGAGTTCAGGTTCTATCTAAGATCTTTGAAACGTCGTGGGAGACATGCCTGTATAGATCCTCTGTGGAGTAATGGTGTGTGCAGTGTCAGTCTCGTGCCTCGGTAATGCGTAGTATAGGTCCTGACACGAATGTGCTTCAGTTAGATTGTTTTCTAAGCGAATTATATATTTTAATCTTTTCCTTATATTCTTTGCAAGATTATTAATTGATGTTCCGACTACTTTAAGGAACTACTCGTGGGAATGACTTGTTCGTATTAGTGGCGTGCTTGAAAAAATCTAATTTAATTGCATTTTGACCGGGGTATATTATGGGCACGCATTTATTGTACTACTTGACTCTCCAAGTCTCATCCTTTGGGTTTCCTCCTACTTGATTATTAATCTGTAATAGTGCTCTGTTATATACGGTTAATCAACTTAATCGCTCAATGTCCGGCTTCTTATTTTTGTAAAAATGGACTGGACTTCTTTTTCTGTCATAATTGTGGGAGATCATCAGGATATCATAGAGTATATATTGCTCGAGTGTGTTCAATTTATAATACCTGTACTTTTTCCATAATTCAGATATGATTTATTCTCCCACTCGACGACTGCTGGAGATGATATCTCAACCTCATAATTATTCTGCCCGATGATGTTCATTGCTGTCTCTCTGCTGCCTTCAACTGCTATTTTCAATTCTCTACATCCCTTCTCCCTTACCTTCTTTGAATGACTCTCGTCTTAAGTATACATTATATTCCTCGCTATGATCTGTTTGTATCTATTAGTCGCGAAGGGCTTCGCACTATCCGCGTGCGATTCTACCAAAATCACTATCCTCGCGGATTGAGGATGAGGATTTAAGAGTCTTA
Organism: Trachelipus rathkii; assembly: GCA_015478945.1. Classification (NCBI taxonomy): domain Eukaryota; kingdom Metazoa; phylum Arthropoda; class Malacostraca; order Isopoda; family Trachelipodidae; genus Trachelipus; species Trachelipus rathkii. Next base: position 1,538 of record JABUQX010015352.1, on the reverse strand, counting down.
GCCACAAGTACTCACACACCACACACACACACACACATATAAATATATATAAATATATATATATTATATATATATAATTATATATATATATATATATATATATATATATTTATATATATATTATAAATTATATTATATATATAATATATAATATTTTTAAAGAGGTTGGAAGTTTCATAGCTGTCAGGACAAGTGAAGAATTTCTTCGCATGGTTACTGGTTATAGGCGACAGATGCTAGCAACCTGGTCCTTCCTTTTGCTTTCTATTACTCTTAGACCAGTTTAGGAATCAGCCGCCTAGAAGCAAGATCTCTGGAGAACCTCTGAACGGTTGAACGAGTTTTAAGCCTAATGAAAGAAGATGCCAGTTCTACGGAAAAGGCCGAAAACCCTACGCTGAGAGTTATTAACCCAGAGGGATCTGCATCGCGAAAACAATTGCGAAAAGTAGATGGTTTTCTAAAATGTCTAGGTTAAGAGTTTCGGGCCAAAAGAAAATGTTGGACCAACTGAGCGAAAACCCCTCCTGAGAGTTGCTTATATATATATTATATACTATAATATATATATATATATATTATATGATATATATATATATATTATACTATAATATATATCTATATATATATATATATAATATATATATAAGTATATATATATATATTATAATAATAAGTAACAAAGAAATATAAATATCTGTGTTACCAGATGCGAGATCAGGGGCTTGGCTGATCTGAACAGAAAAGATCTCCTTCCCCAGAAGTCAACTTATTTGAAAAAAAAGTTAATTTAAAATAATACTTTGAATAATAATTCCAAGATTTTGTCCGCTTCACTTGGAACCTAAAGCCTTCTGAGCCCTTTAACAGGGAGAGTTTGCTTCTCTTTTCTTTGTATATGAGATCTGCATCGCTGAAAAGATGCCTCGCCAGCTACACTTATTGAAGGACATGCTAAGTATTCCCTGCGAGTTCTGCAAGAGGTGAAAAACTTTTACAATTATCACGCCATCAAACAATGGATCTTTATCCAATTCCAGAGTGGTCGACTTTTGATAAATCTACGATCAGTGACAGAGTGTCACTTTGACACCTCTGAACAAGACTCATCATCGCTGCTAGAAGCCAAAGAACGGTTCATGATTCTGCCCACATGTATATGGCTAACAGATAGGTAAATGATGTGGCTGTTCTGCAATCTTTCACTTTTTATTGCTGCTGGTGTGAAATTCTTTCTTAAGCAGCATTTCATCACATATACGGCATACTAAATAATTTTAACCCTTTGTGAAGCAAGTGGTTTTCAAGAAATTCGGCTTTGTATCTAGGATCTAGAAAAAGTCACTATGCAGATGAGTAATCGTTTGGCAGATTTTGAATCTATTATCTATCTCCAGCATAAGTTTTCTGTCACCTTTGAAAGTTCTCTTACTTTAATAGCACATAGCCCACAGCTTCATCGTGCATCGGAGAGAAACAAGAATTTCTGAGATAATTAGTCTTAGTTACTTCTTCAACACGGGATCTCCTCCTCTCCG
>JABUQX010015351.1:0-19124 GCA_015478945.1 Trachelipus rathkii | reverse complement strand
AGAATATTTCTTCTGCATTAATAATCATATTGAAAACTGGTTTTTCTGGTTAAAAAGACCCACTTCAGCTCCCTGAAATTTTGATGAAAGCCTGAAGATTTTGATAGATTTATAAAACATTTTGAAGAAAAATTATACAACTTCGAGAAAGTATAATAAATTTGCTAGACATTCATGTTTAATGAAACAACTCAAAGGGCCAGCTAAAATTTTAATACAAAAAAACCCTATGGCAGATATGGATTATGATATGGCAAAAAATTTGCTTAAAACCGCCTTCAGTAATAAAACCTTGCAAGCAATTTTCAGTATAGAAAAAATCATAAAATTAAAATTAAAATTAATGACTTACACATGGCATCAGTGAGGCTAAATTAATAGAAAGCCAAATAGATAGTTTAAAAATAATAGTAAAGTGATTGCCAATAATTTTGTTGGAATAGTTGGCCTGAAATATATCAAAACCCAATTATATAAAAACATTACAAAATAATACTATTCCAAATTTAGATGAAATTCTTAAATAATGCTTTTGAGTTCATAATAGAAATAGGGATAAGAGTGGGCTTTAGTTAAATACAATATCAAATGCAAATACATACACTACTAAAACAACAGCACAAGTTGATAAAAAAACAGTTGCTTTAGCTACTAATATTGATGTGAATCAAAAACAAAAAACAAACACTGAAACAACAAAAAGGGTAGGTTGTTCCATTTGTCAAACATTACAAACCGAAGATTGTATGGACTATAAATTGTATAGTTGGCCAACTTTCAAAAACACCTGAATCCAAATTGCAAAAAAAATTTAAAGAATTGGGGGTTATAATGTGAGGTACTTAAATCAATAAAATTGAAATCTGTAGGTTTAAATTTAATGGAAATGTAGAAATTGTAATTTCATGGCACTCAGCATTTTTATGTATTAAAAACAAAGTGGACCTAATCACTCAAAAACCAAAAAAACAATAAAAAATAAAAATAATGCACAAGCAGAAACATCAACCAATGTTGTGGAATTAAATGTTACTCCTGTAGAAAATCCTTCTTCAGAACAGGTAGCAAATTGTTTGTTATTAAGCTCCTTAAATGTAACAAGCAGTCAAAATATAACACTTCCTACTTTCACCACAACTTGTATAAATAAAAGCAATAACAACCAAGACTTAAGGGTTTTATATGATTCTGGGTCTGAAATAAATTTTATATCTCAAACAGTAGCACAAAAAATTAAATATAAAATTGTACAGTCTGAAATAATGCTTAATGTAAAGGGTTTCAATAAAGCAAAATATTACAAAACTTCAATTTTAGAAGTTGATATAAAATAAATAATAAAAATAACAGTATTGTTGCAGCTGTAGTCCCTTCAATACAAACCAGAGTGAATATACCTTCCCCTCAAATTGTAAAGGCATTTGAGGAACATAAAATACCTTTAGCTGATAAGCACTTAAGAAATAAGAATAATAGGGAAATCCATATACTATTAGGTGTGAATGGAGCCCACATAATACCAATAAATGCATGTTCATTTGGTTTAACAAACAACAGTTCATTGTTATATTACACTTCTTTAGGAATCTTATTAGCTGGGGACTTAAATAAATTAATAAAAAATTTGCCATATTTGAAGTATATAAAGAAATTTACAGAGCAGGCTGATTTGCTCGCAAAAAATTGTCAAAAATAGAAAATAAGATGGAATGACTAGAAATGGATTACTCTATCTCATCTCTAGCTCAAAATAATAATACTAGCATATAATTGGATGACGATGTAGTAGATAAAAAATTAAAATTTATTAAATTACGATAATTTTGAATGTCCTAAAAAATTCTCAGAGCTAAACATAGAAACTTATAAAACACTGATTACAATACACTTGTAGATAGGTACAGGGCGATGATTTGCCTTGTTTATGGGAATAATAAATTAATAAAATTTTTATTGCCAAATAAATTTTATTTTGTGGTTAATTCTGTATTGAAATCAATACTTAAAAAAATATAAAAAACCTCTAAAATTAGAAGCGTATAATAATGTCATATTTGACCAACTTAACCAAGGTATCATTCAACCTGTTGAAATAAATAACAGTAAAAAATAATAACAGAGTTTCATTTTAGCTCATAATTGCAGTGTGTTAGAGATCATGTAGAACGACAAAATTGCAGAATTGTATATTTGTTCGAAACCTTATGCGATAAAATCCAAAAAACTAATTTATCACATAAATAATTGTTAGCTTGCCAGGACCTAATTTAAATAATAGATTGGATATCGCATTAACACTACTTAGGTTCAATAACTACCTGCTGGTATTCGATTTGGAGAGGGCTTTTCACCAGATTAAATTGCCTTGGGAGGATACAGAAAAATTCCATTTTTTGTGGTTCAAAAATATAAAAGAAAATGATTTTAGTGTCGTTTCTTATAAATTAATGCGACTTCCGCTTGGTATTAGATGTAGCCCTTCGATTCTCATGGTAGCACTTTTTAAAGCACCCGGTTTTCTCATCCCATAAATGCTGAGTTTGAATATGAACTTAGGAGGATTTTGTATAACCTGTCTTATATGGATAACTTAGGTTATTCTTCATCTTCTGAAAATGAAATTATTCTTGCTTATCATAGGTCTCATGTAATATTTAACAATTATGGGTTCAATTTGCAACAATTTCATAGTAATTCACCAGAGTTTAAAAAATTAAATTATAGTGAGTTAGACAATAACAGTAATGTAGATGAGCCTATAAATAATCACGTAAAACTATTAGGAATATACCTTATATAATAAAAATAATGAAATGGATCCAAAAGCAAACACTTTGAGATCTATTTTATCTACTATAAATGGTCTATTTGACCCACTAAATATTGGGCTTCCTGGGAAGAATAGAGCTAAATTATTTTTACATAAACTACAAATTGATAAGATATAAAACTTGGGACAAAAAATTAGATAGTAATTTACTAAAAGAATATAAAAATATTTGCTCACAATATAATAAAAGTAAAAAACCAGAACTAAAAAGATTTATTGGGGATTATGCTTCTTCATATAATATTATAGCATTTACTGATGCTAGTAAGGACATTTATGGTAGTGTCTTATATTTACAAAATACAGATAGTAGTGAGCTGCATTTTTTGTGTGTGCAAAAATTAAATTAAATTTCAATAAAAATTAATAAACAGATCTATTCCAGTTCTAGAACTATTTGCTGTAAAAATTTGGAGTACAATGTCTAATAGAAATGTTTGACAATTTAACTAATACTTATAAACTTAAAAATAAATAAATTACATTTATATACTGATTCAATGGTAACATTGATTTGGATTGTATAAATTAAATTGAAAATTAAACCAAAATTGAAGAAAGGAAACCATTATAAATAAGCAGCTGAATTTTATCTAAACGCATGTGAAAACAACCGATACTTTTAAGCCATTGTGAAAGATTCTCAGAATTCCTAGGATTACGTACTCGATGTGTTTCATACCAAGGGTTTTGTTAAAAAATTCAACCTATTTGAATGGGCCTATATTAAACCACAATAATGAAGGTTAAAAGTCACTGTTCCAAATCCCTTATATAATAATAATACAATTTAATATTTATAATATTCAAACTTTTCCTTTTTACCCCTATTTAAATTAGATAGGTTTTCTTCTTTGAATAAACTATTAAAGTTTCACCTATGTTAAGAAAATTTATTCATTATTTAAAGCATTAAAGTACATGAGGGGAAAAACCCCACTTTGGTTTTCAATGTGACCCTAATGCCAATTATGCTTCATTATGGAAGAAAGTTGTATGTCATTTTTTAAGGCAATATCAAAAGAAAATTTTTTCAGAAACATATCAGTATTTAATAACCCAAAAAAAATATTAAAAGAACAAATTTGGTCACACAACTCAATCTTTTCCTTGATAAAAACAATATAATTAGAGTAAAGAGTAAATTTGCAAACTTAGATGCTGATTTTAATAAAAAAAATCCAATATTATTACATAAAAATCATTCACTAACTGAACATAATAATTAAAGAATTACATGTAAAAATGAAACATGCAGGTGTCTATAAACTTTTAGCTATAATAAGAAAGGAGTTTTATATTCCAACAGCATATTCAGTAGTAAAGAAAAATATAAAAAACTGTATAAAATGTAAATTAATGTATGGCAGAGCAATAAAAATTAATCAGAACCATTACAAAGATTATAGAATAAATCCATCTCAAATTCCATTTAGAGAAATATTTCTTGACCACATTGGACCTTTTAATATAAAAATAAATAATGTAGTAGAGAAGATTTACATATTAATTATAACTTGCACATACACTAGAGCTGTAAACCTTGTTCTATGTAAAAATGTAGATAATAAGTGTTTTATTTCTGCCTTTCAATTTCATGTGTTTGACTTTGGATTCCCACAACTTATTGTTAGTGACCAGGGAAGTAGTATAGTAAGCTCAGTGCAAATTATTAAAGATTTTATTAATGACATAGAGGTAAAAAATTATTTAACACTCCATAACATAAAAATTCTAGAATTTTCACCATACCCTGGTAAAGCTAGTTTTCTAGGAGGTTTAGTTGAATCTTTAGTCAAACAAGTTATTAGAGCAGGATGAGTTTTCTTTATTAGTTAAGGAAGCAAACATGCTTATAAATAAAAGGCCAGTAGCATTTAAGTCAATATTGAGAAACCCTGAGGTGGATCTAAATATCCAATTTGCAATAACACCGGAGATATTGCTGAAAGGATATGAGGTTCCAGCTTTGGTTGTTTCTTCTCATTTATTTCATGATGGTGCAGATCATTCAGATGATCCTGATTGGTCTCCTTGTGAACCTGATCAGAATCAGTTATATTTGACTTTTCAAAAATACAGAAAAGTGAAATCTAATTTGAATGATTTGTAATATGATGAATTCTTAGCAAACTTACAATATCTTGCCACTAATCAGCAAGATAAATATAAAAAAAACCACACACTTCACTGGGAGTTGGAGATGTTGTAGCCATTAAAGAAAAATTTTGTAAACCATACTTTTACAGTATGGGGACAGTACAAGATATTGAAAATAATAGTTTAGGAGAAACTGTTTCTGTAAAAATTAAAAAATCAAATCAAGAAATTATAACCCGACACATATCGGATATCATATTGCTGATAAAAAATAATACCAATTTTCATGAAAATCTCCCAGAAACAGTTTCCACCACTAATGATAAGAACAATGATTCTGACAGTAGAGTAAAAAGGAAAGCTGCAGTTCAATGTAGAGAGCTACATAAAAAGCTTATAGACCAAGGGCAACTTTAACATCTCCAACTATATAATAGTCAAATAAATATCTGTGTCCTTGTTTAACAGGGACATGATATATATTTGAATAAAAACAATGTAAAATAAATTTGGCTTCCAAATTTAGTTTACATATTCATCAAAATTAAATTCTTAATAGAATTTAATTTTGGCCTCCTCCCAGTGTTAAAAAATATACATTGTATAATGTATATTATGTACCTTATACAATGTATATTATTTTATTTTTATATACTATACATATATATATATATATATATATATATATATATATATATATATATATATATATATATATATATATATATATATATATATATTTTTTTTATATATATATATATATATATATATTATTTTTCTTTTTTTTTATTCAAGTGGCCTTATTGAAGTATAAAGTTTGATTATTAAATCCTTTTTTATTTGAATAATAAAAATAAATTTTTTTAATAAAAAAAATTAACTAAAATACACCAATGAGCTGGTTTGAATGCACCCTAAAATGTATTTGGAATTTGCCATGATGTCAAAGATTCTATTGTTATGACTTTTGATTTTTGACGACGGGCAAAAAAGCCAGCCCTACTCTCTTGCAACATTGAGAAATGGGAAATAAGGTGCAGACCTAAAATACACATTTTGGAGCCAGAACTATGTTTCTGGTTCTGCCACAACTGGCATTTAAACAAATACATGGATAATTATAAAGGATTTAAAAATCAAATTTCCTCAGTGGTGCCACTGAATAAAAAAAGAAAATAATAGTAACAAATAACTAAAGTTTCATATTTTTATTTTTTACATAACCATTTCAATAAGTGGCCTAGGCTACCATACCTAGACCTGAAGATAAACAAGAGGCTTGGGACAACACCCCAGAATAAGGAGATATATTCAAATTAAAGGATCTTCTTTTCTAAAAAGGGTAAGCATTTCAAACTAAATTCATTTTAGCTGTTGGTGTAATTTAGTTTTATTGCCCTCCATATTTATTATGGCATGAAAGAATAGAGAATCTTACCTTAATTATTATTAATTAACTAATTACTTAAAGTTTACATATCTAGTTCAGGATATGATTTTCAGTCAGTTTTTTAAATTTTGATATATAAAACATAATAATAATAATGAATAATAATGAATAATAATAATAATAATAGATAATAATAATAATTAATAATAATAATAAATAAGAATAATAATCATAATAATATAATAATAATAACATAATAATAATAATAATATAATAATAATAATAATAGAAACAGGAACCTAAAAAAGTCCCATCATTTCAGATGGTTCATTGGTTCCAAACCGGATAGTAAAATTGGTAATAGTTTCACAGAAGAGGAAAGAACATCAGCTACTCAAAGAGGACTTCTTTCCCCATATATTTTTAGTATATATTTTTTATGATTAAATAAAACCCCTATAAATAGTTGTAAAGTTTTTATAGTAAAAAATTTTAAAATCAACTATCTTTGAAAGATCCCTCTTTTTATTCTTTCTTCATATAATTATGCATTCATATATTTTTTCTGTGAAAATGGAGGAGGTGCAAGAATCAATGAGAAGAGAAAAAAGATCACCAGTAAAGTGTTCTTGCGAATGCCATACTGGAGAACAGAGATTATATTAGAGAATCTAAGATATTGCCAAATCTTCCTCTTAAGGATAGATTCGAAAACTTTGGAAATCACGAAATTTAAAGCAACAGGAAGATAATTAGGAAGTTAAGAGGATTCCCCGTTTTTCGGTACAGACTGAATAAGCGCACATTTCCAGCAACAAGAGAAGGTCGAAGTAGAAAGAAAGTGACGAAGCAGTTTACCAATTAAAGGAACAAGCTCAGAATCACAAGTTTTAAGAACCACAGGAGTAATACCGTCTGGACCATTCGCCTTCTTAGGTTTAAGCTCAGAAAGAGTTGAAAAAAAACATTCCTAAAAGAAATTAAGGTCTTAAGGGTAAAGGTTTTTCATGGGCTTTAAAAAGGAGGAATTGCTCCAGAATCCTCGAGAGAGGAGTTGGAAGAAAAGTTTGAACGAAAAGAGTTCAATTTTGGTAGAAATTGCTTCACAATAGGGAATAGCTTTTAATCTAACCATCACGATGTTGCTCACTAGTTCCAGTGTTCTTGGTCAGACTGTACGTCAACAACATTTATTGGTTACACAACCAAAAGATTGTCAGAAAGAACATACCATCATAGGTATAACCTAGTGAGGTTCATAAAAACTTTCGTACGGAGCATAAATATATATATATATATATATATATATATATATATATATATATATATATATATATATATATATATATATATATATATATATATATATATATATATATAATTATATTATATATATATATATGTTTGTGTGTGTATGTGTGTGTATGTGATGTGTGTGTGTGTGTGCTGTGTGTGTGTGTGTGTGTGTGTGTGTGTGTGTGTGTGTGTGTGTGTGTGTGTGTGTGTGTGTGTGTGTTTTTGTGTGTGTGTGTGTGTTTGTGTGTGTGTGTTTGTGTTGCATGTATGTGTGTTAAACGTTTGCATCTGAGAGGGTTTGGTGAAGTTCACTATTTTATTTTTTACCATTAATATTTAATCGAAGTATGTTGATTGAATCATCAGGGTGGGGACGTGGCTTTCCACATAAGTGGAAGGACCATGTTGGTGGATAAGCATTAGTTGATTGAATTTTGGAGCATTTTTGATGAAACAAGTTGGCAAAAATTGCATAATATTGGGGTTTGTCCCTCGACTACATTTTCTACTACATTTGGAGCAGACATGTGCCTTGGGACCGGGATTTGATTCTATATTACCGTCTAATAATAAGAGTTGGAGCACTCATGCCGGGTTTACGCAACCAAAGTTCAAAAAAGGTGGTGAATAATAAAATACTTTTCTCTGAGCCCAGACAGTTCCAGGTGTCGGTCTCGAGGATCGCACCTCCGGTAGGAGATGAAGAGAGGCGTGTTCTTTTGAGGATCCACCACCACGAAGTCGCCAGACCAACTTGAAGTCTTTTGAATATCTGACTTCCAGAAAAGAGGCGAAATAGTAGAAGGTTCTTCGGTCGGGCGTACGGGAACGCACAACACAGTCCGACCTCATATAATATATATATATATATATATATATATATATATATATATATATATATATATATATATATATATATATATATATATATATATATATATATATATATATATATATATATATTATATATATATATATATATATTTTGATGTACCGGAACCAGAATTTTTGGTTCCGGACGGAACCGGAATTTTTCGACTTCCGCTACACCTTACATATTCTACTTAATACTTGTCTGATTAACAAGTGGAGTCTCTCTAGAAGTATCTGGCATCTTGTCATATCCATACTGTGAGCTCTTAGTTCTGTAAGCCAAAAATTTTGGATAAGCGGATCAGTAATTTATTAAGTAAAATAGAAATATACTATATAAAGTTCTACGGGTCTTCAAAGTTTAAAAAGCTTTTTTTCAGAAAAGCTTTTTTTTAGAAGAGGGTAATGTGTTTGAAGACAAGAGATCACGTTAACTGCACAACATGGAGAACAACCATAACATTTCAATATTCAACAAAATAGATTTTTAAGTAAGAAAATATGGAATCTTGTTTTAAAATTTTTTACAATTTTGGCTTAAACAGTTTAGTTAATATTTTGTTTTATAGTAGTTTCTACTTTAAAGTTAATAATAATAATAATAATAATAATAATAATAATAATAATAATAATAATAATAATAATAATAATAATAATAATAATAATAATAATAATAATAATAATAATAATAATAATAATTGGTGCAAAATCACTTAAATACAATGAAAATAGGAAATATTATGCCTTAATCAAAATTCGATAACCAACTTAATTTAGAAGTAAGTTTTAATTTTTAAAAGTAAACAATTTCATAAACTTTCAAATAATTTTAAACTAGAGGGATAAATTTAATGAACTAAATTTACTTTTTATTTTTAAACAAAATTTTAAAGTTTTTAAGTAACTTATATAAATTTTTAAATTTGCATTTTAAATAGAATGATATAATATAGCAATATTAAAATATTTGCGATATATTTAGAACCACAGCAAATGTATCACCAAAATATCCAATAGAGAGAAGAGAAATAAGATTCACCGGTAAAGTGTTTCTTACGAATGATAATACTGGGGATATCAGAGATTAGATTAGAACAGTGCTTCACAACCTTAAAATAACCTTGGACCACCAAGTCTTAAATTACATTTTTTTACGGACCACAGTTCCAAAATAATATATATATATATATATATATATATATATATATATATATATATATATATATATATATTATATATATATATATATATATGATATTATATATATATATATATATATATACTATAAAAGGAATTAAGGGGAATCTCCATAGAATAATGAATAAGGATGGTGCTTTCGTAACTGATCAAAAAGGAATGTGACTAGAGTGTGGTGGGAACACTTCGGAAAATCGCATAAACATTCTGCATAGGTGATATGTGGGAATGTGTGTGGGTTTATCGGTCAAGAATAGGTATTTGGGCATGAGGGTCATTAGTAAGGAGGAGGTTAATGTGTAGAGCGAGAAAGTTGAGGAATGGTAAATCTGCAGTAAGATGAAATTTACCGGTGAAATGATCTAGAACGGAGGCGAGATGGTGATTGATTGGATCTGGAAGTTGTGTAATAAAATGTTTATGGATGAGCATAGTTCCGAGGGATTGGAGGAGAGCAATAATAGTACCCTATATAAGGGTAAAGAGATAAGGTAATTGAAGGAAAATTAAGGGGAAATTAGTGTTATTAGGGTAGTAGGGAAGATTATATACTTAATTTTGGTCGAAAGATATGCGTCGAGGACTGAAGGATGATTGTGAAGAACAAGGTGCTTTTAGATGTAGAGGATTTGTGAATCAAATCTTTACATTTAAAAAAATGATTGAGAAAATGACGGGAGTTAAAAGAATAAATTGTATTTAGCTTTTTTTTGTATTTGCAAAACAGGCGTATGAAATGATTAATACGGGAAGCTCTAAGGCAGGTGTTATTGAATATATGGTGTTGAGTGGTAAGTTCTGAATGAATCAAAAGTATATATGACAATTGATAGTAAAGGGTGTGTAAGAATATATGGAGTTGAATGTGATTGTTTTATATTAATAGAGGAGTCAGGAGGGATGTTGCCATGTCTTCCTGAGTTATTTCAATTGTATAAGGATGGGGTTTATGAAAGAATAGAGGTTGGATGGCAGGGGATGGTGTTTAGATCCCAGGGTTGTGGAGCCGTTTCAAAATTTCCGACTCCGACTTCCACCCCTCTTCAAAATTACCGACTCCGACTCCGATTGCACTACTTCAAAATACCGACTTCCCGACTCCGACTCCACAACCTCGGTTAAAATGAGGAGTTATGGAGAGAGTGGAGGATGTCCTACCTATTATATGCGGATGATTTGGTTTTGTGTGGCGAATCTGAGAGAGTTTGAGAGGATTGGTAGAGAGATTTGGCAGGGTGTGTAAAAGGAGATGTTTGATGGTAAACGTAGATAAGAGTAAGGTTATGGTTGTAAGTGAGGACAGTCCTCTGTGTGAAGTTATGTTAGATGGTGAGCAGCTGGAACAAGTGTCTGGGTTTAAATATTTAGTATATATGTTGTATGAAAAGGAAAGGATGATACAGAGTGCAGTAGCGAAAAGTTTGTGAATAGCAGGGAAAGGTGGCTGGTGCAATTAAATTGTTGGTGGACGTAAAGGGACTAAGTCTTGAGTGCCCTAGGATCTTACATGAGGGTATGTTTTTTAAAAATAATGATAATGTTGAAAATTAATATACACAAACCAATAAATTACCTAAGATACCGTAATTAATGTCATATTCAAAAGCTAAAAGTAACGGAGTAACGGAGTAACGGCACTTCGTTACTTTTGCTTTCAAAGAAACGGAATAACGATAACGCAACTACTTTTTACGAGTAACGGAGTAACGATAACGGAACTACTTTTTTGAGTAACGATGCCCACCTCTGTATATATATATATATATATATATATATATATATATATATATATTATATATTTTGCCATAGATATACTATATATATTAGATAATATATATATATATATATATATAATATATATCATTATATATATTATATAATAATATATATAATACAATATATGATTAAATATATAATATATATATTATATTATATATATATATATATATATATTTTTATATTATAAATATTATATAATATATATTATATAAAATAAAAAATATATATATATATATATATATATATATATATATATATATATATATATATATATATATATATATATATATATATATATATATATGTATATTCCCTATATATATATATATGTATATTAATAAAATCCACATATTATAATATATATATTATATATTATATATATAATCATATATATATATATCTCGGGTCAGCCTCCCGAAAGTAACATGCATGTAACAAAAAAACTATAACAGCTACAGGAAAATAAATAAAATTTTAATAATCAGGAGACATTTTTATCTATTAAATTTAAAAAAATAAAGCTTTTGAAAAATTTAAAATTGCTAAAAATGTTGGAAAATCTGTATGATAATGATCATTTTTGAGAAGAACGAAGGAACTCCATCGCTACGAGTGAACGTCAAAGTTGCCAAATGTCAATTTTTTTAACTAAAAGATATCAAAAGGGTAAACCACAAAGATGGACCGAGTCGGGGTTCCTCGGCCTACCGGGGGACGAAAAGGGTCTGTCCCTCCGTCGGCTCAAACCCCCTAAAAAGAAAATAAAAAGAAAAATTAACATTTTCTCCAAAGCATAATAAGAAAAACAATATTTGGTAACTCTTGCTCTCGTACTACTGCAGAAATGGAAGGTTATTGAGAACGTACGCTGCCAGCCTTAAGATTATACTAATATTTAAGGTGTTATTAATAAATATTAGAATAAAATAATTTTTTTTAAGTTTCATCGATGAAATTGCTTGCTGAAATCAAAAATGTTCTTTATTTTCCTGTAGCTGTTATAGTTTTTTAGTTACATGCATGATGCTTTCGGAGGCTGGCTATTAACTTGTACTTGAAAAGTAAATCAACTGTGATCGCTTTGTGCTTTGCATTTCTCGTACCAACTTTGAAATTATTTGATTGATCTCTTTGCTCAATGCTAGATTCATGTAGTCGCTTGATTCGACTGTTTCTTTGTTTGTTTTTTATCTGCAGCAGAGCAGAGAATCCCTGTTCACATAAAAATGATGTTGAAAAAAGGACAATAATCCGCAAGGCTCTTCCTCGAATGTTTGAATAGGAGAATCCTTTCTTGCACCACAGCTCCTCGATATTAGTACCTAATTCAAATGAATCTTTGAAGTTTCTATCAGGGAGGACTTTGGCACTGAAAGGATTACATATTAATTTTTTAATTACTTCTGTTTCATTTTTGTCATATTCGGGAAAATAGCGAATGAATTCTTGTTTCAAAATTTGAAGGTGATGCAATACATTGCGTTGAACCTCTGATGTAATAATGCTAGAATAAGTTTGAATATCATCAAAGGGTTTTAGAGTTGGAAAGGACAAATAATTCTTTGCTTGAATTTTGTCAAGCCCACAGATCTATTTTGCAAAGCAACGAACGCAGTTTGTCTTCAAACACAAATAGGTTTGCCATGCTTTCCAATTATTCATTCCCAGAACCTTGCAACTGCAAATTTTGATTATTCATATGAGTGAATATATCCACGACATAGGCAAGATGCATTTCAAATTTTGGTTCAGAAAACTGCTTCACCAAAGCCGTCATTTTTTATTCTATTAAAAATACCTGCAGTTTTACTCTTAACTCAAACAAGCGACACAACATATTTCCTTTAGAAAGCCAACGAACCTCAGTGTGAAAAGTAGCATTTTGTGCTTTGCGTCCAATTCAGCGCACAATTTTTTGAAAAGAAGTGTATTTAAGGCACTATTTTATACAATGTTCACCAACTTTATAGCCACTTTAATTGTAATGGTTAGGTCTTCTGGCAACGTTTTAGCCGCTAGTGCTTGGCGATGGATGATGCACTGCGTTGTTAGTATGAAAAATTCTTCTCCTTTATCAAAGTTGTCAAACCCGAACGCGAACCGAGCATCGCTGGAGCACCTTCAGTATACAAAACCCAGCAAGGTTTTCCCACTTTTCTCGAAGCAATCACAAATTACTTTCATAACTGCTTTTCCTTTCGGTGTAACTTCCAATTCCCGTGTAAGTAGAAATTCTTCTTTGATTTTACTCTCTTGACCTAAATATTGAATAAAGACAAGTAATTGACAACACTGAGCAACATCAGTGCTTTCGTCACACTGCTGAGCGAAGTAGGGAGAATTTTTTACTTCACTCAGAAGTTGATGATCTTCAACGTCTTGTGACATTTTTTCTATTCGAGATTTCACTGTGTTATTCGTGTTTTCTTTTTAGCGTTTTCACCTAAAACTTCTTCCACTGCTTTAAGCAAACAAGGTTTCACTAATGTTTCACAAATTGTATGGGATTTCTTTGACTTTGCAATTAATCGTGAAATATCGAATGATGCCGAAAGCGCATTTTCTGAGATTTCAAATCTTGTGCCACTTTTAACGAGGTTCATTTTCTTCAAATTTTCCAATTTCCCTGCAAAGTATTCTGGTGGATAATCGCTCAAATTTTTGCTGGTTTCAATGCATCATTGCTTAAAACTGCAGCGCAAATCACACACTGAGGTCTCTCCTCTGTATTGACTTCAATTGCTGTAAACCCGAACTTAATATAATCGGGATTGTATTTTCTTTTACACGCCAATCTTGTAAAAAGATGAACCAAAATTTAAAATAAGTTTAAACTATCAATGCACAGTGACAAAGAATACACTAAACAAAAACGCACAGCTCACCGATAAGCTAAATGTGAAGGTACTGACTGTTGACTCAAATGAATTTCTGATTCCTAAAACACGGACCGATGCTGGTCCGCGGACCACTGGTTGGGAATCATTGGATAAGAAGAATTAAGATATTTCCAAATCTTCCTCTTAAGAATAATTCGAAAACTTTGGAAAACACGAAGGTTAAAGCAATAAGAAGATTTTTAGGAAGTTGAAAAGAGTTTCCATTTTTCATGCACAGACTGAATGAGTTTACGTTTCCATCAATAAAGGAAGGTTGAAGTAGAAAGACAGTGGCAAAGCAATTTACCAAGGTAAGGAGCATGCTCAGAATCACAAGTTTTACGAACCACAGGGGTAATACCGTCAAGACTATGGGCGTGCTCAGGGGAAGACAGTGAGGTCACTTACCCCCCCTAAATATTGACGAAATAAATAAAATGGACCTCACATGTTTGCCAGACAGCGTTTTTAAGAGTTTATTAGAAGAAAAAATGAAAAAGATACATCAGTCGATAGATAATGAAGTAAAGAAATAATGAAGATAATGAAGTAAAGAAATAATGGAGATAATGAAGTAAAGAAATAAATATGAAAGCGAAAAGTAAAAATATAAAGTAATGTACTATCGGCGCTCACGTACACTCGATTACTGGGTTTGCGTTCAAAATGCTACCGCGAGGAACAACATGTCACGGTTGACGGTCGATAAGTACATCTCATTAGCTCCCCATTCTCCCTGCTAATGCTGGGCTATGTCCATTGTCCTCCCTAGTATTTTTCATAAGTTACTGAGTACGTTCGTGTCAGTCGGAAAAACATGATCTGTGCGGCAATCGGTCTCATTGGATACCGAATTGCATATGGACTCTTAACGTCTCACTCTATAACGCATTCACCGTTTCATACAAGTCCATGGCTACGTACACAATATCAGCATACTATCCTTGTGGATAGATACATCATGGCTTAACTGCATTCGAAAAGTGCATTGTAATTTTAGTGTGATTGATACACAAATATTACGGCACGACAATGTTTAAGGTAATGTGTGAGCGGTAAAAGACGTCATACTTGCGCCATGTCGGTAGGTTACGCATTGTTGACTCATTGCGTGATTTAGGGACCAATTTCGTTGGTTGTCGGGTCTTCATCCACACTACTGACTTCCCACTATCTCCTCGGCCCAGTCTTCGTACGTTACTGTGGCCGGATAGATTATCCATTGTTCGCAAATATTTAACTTTGTGTGAACAGTTGTAGCTTGGTTGGGAACTGGTCACCTCTCTCTTAACGAAAATCTCCGTCTCAACGATCACGTATCTATAAATATATATTTTAATTTATTATATATATATATATATAGGTATATATAATATATAAATATATATATATATATATATATATATATATATATATTATATATATAATATATATTCTCAACTTATAATATATTATATACTATATATATATATATATAATTAATAATAATTATATTTTATTAATTTTAATTAATAAATATATATATATATAATACATATATATATATATATATATAATATATTATATTATATATAATATATAGTATACTATATATTATTATATATATATATATATATATATATATATATAATATATATATTATATATATTATATATATTATATATATATATATAAATATAATATATATATATATATATAATTATATCTATATATATATATACCTAATATACACTATTATATTATAATTATTATACTATATGATATATATATATATATATACTAGTCACATATTATATTTAATTTTCTATGTTTATATATCAGTGGGCCGCGCTCACTTTGTAGAACAGAATCAACATGGGGAGCAATCTTCCCAATATGTATTAATGTAGAATAATTAACTATATTATATCTACTATATAATATTGAACATATCCTATATACTTAACACTATATATAACATCACACACTAATACTATAACATAATACAACTAATAATACATAACTATATATATACACGAAGGCAGATCTCCTCACACTTGATGCTACCTCTATGCACCTATCGCACGAGTTTATAACTATACTAGAAACATCCCAACTAATATCCTATTCTGAACAAATTTCTGACACAGATTCTATTGAATAACACATATCTTCTATATCTATATTTCTCGAGTCAAAATAAGGCTCATCTAAAGCATATACATTACATTATCGATACAAACTGTGATAAATTTATGTAAAATTTAAACAATAAGATTACACAACATTGTTATCACAGCATTCCATTGAGTCGCACACTTTATATAACCCATATTTAAACACAGATACATATAATTTTTTCAATAACAATATCCCACTCAAAAATTAAAAAAGCAGACTAATAAAAACAGATAACATACTGGCTCCCCAGAATGTACAAAGAAATAGACAGACAAGTAGGGAGCATAGTTAAGAAAAGAAACGCACTATGGTTTTGATGGATTGACAACATTTCGTAATTGAGACAGGCGGCATGTTGCCTCTCGCCTCCCTGCTATTCATATTTTATACATGGATTACGGACTGAAGAGAATATGTAGACAGGTTAGCAATGAACACACACTGCTATTACGCAGATGAGCAGCATTTGATAGCAGCCATGGCACAGCCCTGCGCAATATCAAACAGATGGGAATGGCTCAATTTGTGTATCCGGGTGCGGTGCACACACGTTTTCATCATTTTTGGGCGGCGCATTTACAATCACGAACCCACAGGAGTACAGAACGCAACACACACCACACACACACACACACCACCACACACACACACACACTTACACTTATACACACATTCACTCATAGTTAGAGTAAGACCTAGAGCGATAAGAATCAGAAACTTTCTCAAATCCACTAATCAGGAAAGTGGTGAAGACGGAACCCTACAGCAGGTGGAAAATAATCATAAGACTCAACTATGGGCGTTACATTACACATAGACACTTGAGCAGTGAATGATGTTACACTTATACACAGTACAAACAAGAGCGAACATAAGCGACAAGCGTCCCTGGAGAAGATTGAGATAGGCGATACGTAGGATTCTAACAGGAAGTTCGTGTGCAGAACGAGTGGCATTTCAAATTTTTTGGATTACCCAGACTGAAAGAAACAGCTACTCCCAAAAGACAGTGTAGCAACTCTGTGTAATAATATAAATTTCTTAATTACTTGACTCACCTCTCATACTACCGGTGTTCGAGATACGGGATTATTGGTTCTGGCGCATGAACACAACACAAAATGGGAGAAGAGTGGAAGGCGGCGGAGATGAGGTTGCTGAGATTGATTGAAGGAGTTACCCTGAGAGATAGGCGGAGAAGTGAGGAAATACGGAGAGAGCTGAGAATTGGATCAATAACGGGAAACATATACAAACAGAACCAACTGAGATGGTATGGACAACCTCAAGAAAATGGAGAGGGAAGCTGATCAAGAAGATGCATGGATATGGACGCCAGGGCCGTAGACTGCGCGTATATAGACCAGAAGAAGAAGATGGAAGGGATGCGGTGGAAGATGCGATGAACGTCAGAGGAGTGTCTATGGTGGATTGGAGGAGAGAAGAATGTACGAAGATAGAAACCACTGGAGGAGGTTCTGCAGAGGCGACACCTGACAGGTCAATACAGATCTACCAGAGGGGATGGTGAATAAGAGTGAATATGAATTGTAATTTTCAAGACGATATACAATACATATTCGTGAATTTAATTTTTTTACAAGGTGTTTTGTTAAATTTTGTCTAAGAATTTAATAAAACACTCGTTTATTAAAGGAAAAAATTTAAAATAAACTAATTTACTTGTTCTTAATGCACATTTCCGATAAAAATAATTCATATATTTTAAATTCTAATATCTGATTTTGAAAGGAAAACTAAGATACCCATAAAACCAATTATATGCTTAAAGAGAACTGTAGGAATGGATAACTCAAAATATCTTATAAAATAATTATTTTCGTTAATTATTAATATAAATAAAATAAACTCAACTTCAAATTAAAAGATTATTAATGATACTAGATGCTGAAATTAATGTAGGTCTTGTTCCTTTTTTTAACTCGAGTATTATGATAATCACTTATTTAGCACCTTGCTCTCCGCTGGAGGTTCTTTATATTAATAGACACGAAATGGCTTTGCCTCAAAGGTCCCCGTGTCTTGCATTTTGCGATAGCTTAGAAAGTGGTTTAGATTTCCTTGTTGTTTAAAGGTTGAGAACCAAATTTTTCTGCTATAAGATTTATATACTTATGTTGTTACATATATATTTAATTTTTTTATGTATGAACTAACAGTTAGGGTAAATATGTATATTCGTTGCATTTACTTTTATAGTTATTATAATACTTCGTAATAATTATAAGGTTTATGTTCAGACAATCTTTCAATACATATATATATCTTTTGGAGAGAGAGATCTTTGGCTGTAAGTTCTTATCTCCACTCTCTCTACTCGTCGTAAAAGGATTTCAAAGTAAATCTCTAGTATCTCTCTCTCTCTCAGTACTCTCCTATTACATAAAATTGATTATTCTAACAAGTGAAACATAATATAGTAAATTTAGTTTAAAAGCAGTCTGCTCACGTCTCTCTCGTTGGCTACGTTGCTGTTTGTTCTCTTCTCTTTCTTTTCTCTCTCTCTCTCTCCTCTTCTTGTCTGCAAATGCTTGCCCAGCTCTTATACATACCTACATCTCCTGGCGCTTCCGTGTATGTTCGCCTAACTTCTGTGCTC
>JABUQX010015350.1:0-33386 GCA_015478945.1 Trachelipus rathkii | reverse complement strand
GTATATAGTATAATATATTAATTATATTATATTGTAAAGTAATATATATTAATATTAATATAGTATTTTTTTATATAAACTAGGTTATTGAAGCAAGTACTATGAATGAAATTTAGTATGGAAAAAGTATATGATAAGTAGTGGATGGTTCTATCTACGTGAGGGTATAGAATAGTAGCGAATGTAAAGGATATTTTGATTAGTTAAAATAAGAAAGTTACTCTTTTAAAAAAAACATATTAATAGTATGCTAAGGGTTATATAATTCGAACTATAGCGTATAATAGTTTATAGTACCTAGTATATATAATACACATAGACGTAAGTGGCTTTAGTTCCGTTAAAATATTACCTAAAGTACGTTAGTAGCGCCTTGAAGAGGACTCCTCGTTAGTGTTGTCGCAAGTTAGAAGAATATAATATAATATAATTAAAGCCATTAAAACTTTAAGCTGTAAAAGAAAGATAATAACACTTATGAATATACAAACACACTAAATTATCTATAACTTACATACTTAGATCAGAGGGGTATTTTACTTGTATGGTGCTGATTGTTCTTTTGCCTACAGGACATAAGACGACGCGACCTGCGCTGTAAAAGTCTATATGTATTAAAAATAACTGACCGACTACTGATATTATTAGAATGATACGCAGTACGAACGCGACCGATGACTAATGAGCGTAATCAAGTAAATATATAATAGTTCAATATAGCGTACGACGGTAACTGAACTGACCTGAGTATTAATGCTGATAATAAGGGTGTCTCGGAGCTGAATCATTACCGATGATAGACTATACGCTTACCGTGAGACGTAATGATTACTACAACAAGACTGGAAGTTTGAATAAAGAGCAAATAAATGTGGTAGGTGAGATAGGTATCTAGTAGTAGTAGTATAGTTACTACTAGTAGTAGGAGCGTGACTTAAGTCGAGGTATGACGATGATCCATAACAAGGGGATAATTTAATTCACTATTGAAAGAAAAAAAATAAAAAAAAAAGGAAAAATAATAAAATAATTGACCAAAATCTTGCGAGTTTCTTAGAATTAATAATGCTATAGTCACGACCGTAAGTAAGTTAGCGATTATTATATGTTCATTATAAGCATCGTCATGGGTCAGTGATGTATTCAGTACAGGACCACTAGGAATGTAGCCGTGCTCCTACTACTTCATATAGTATATCAGGCGCTATAGCTAATTGAGTTGTAGCTACGCGGGCTATTCTTGATCACGATAAAAGGCCTGTTATAATAATGAGCTCGCCTTAATATGATAATATTTAGGTACTCCCTCACAAATTATAGGCCTCAAACGGTTAGATTATTGCGCGAATCACATTTTCTTATCAAGGTGAGATAAAAGGTCAGGTTTGAGAATATCTATATAGTATATATAGTTATATGATTATGCAGCTCCATTGTCCGAGTAATCTATTGATAGGTAGACTTAAGATATTCAGCTCAATTCACGGAGTCGACACCAAGCGATGTACCTAATATGGAGGTAGTCTAGTTATAGATATTTCAGAGCACCTAAGTAGTTAGTTTCAACACATTTCTAAATACAGAGAAAGTGAAGGTTACTGAGTATTTTTATATGAGGCCGTTATATATGCTCTGGTAGAGAGAGTTTGACGGGTTTTATGTTGAATAGTTGGTTTCTCGGTAAAATTGTGTGAAGCTTTTATTCACGAGATATACATGATAGATATTAGCATTTAATATAATAAGATTAGGATAATCATAAGAATAGACATATCTCTGAATCCGCATAAATGTGGAGCGTATTGTAGATAGCAAAAATCTTTGGAAAATATTGTGTTAGGTTGAACCCATCGGAGTGAATCAATATTAATGTAAGGTGAAGTAATTGTTAATACTAGATTTATATACTTATTATAATTAAAAGACGTTTAGAAGATTTTTAAATCAATTAGTAAACATTAACAATAAATCTTTGTTCGACAGTTGCCTGCCTGCTGATGAGGTTTTTGTTTCAAGTCTGTTATTAATTAAATTGAAAAATAATTATTATCCTAAATGATAAGATTGGTAATAAAGTAATCAGTAAAGTTTCAAATATGAACTGAATAACGTGGGCATAGCTTGATGTATTAGGATAGGGGTGTCAAGGTGAGGCATGGTCATACGTTACTGAGTGATATATTGAGACTCAGTAGTGAGAAATTTATTAGTTAGCTTTAAGGTAAGCTGATTAAAATAAATGTTTTTAATTAAATAAAAATTTCATTAAAATTTGTGAAACGTTATTTTGAAAAACATATATATGTTAATAAATTATAAACTACAAGTATATATTAAAAGTTAATAATAGATAATAAATTCTTGTGCTCAATTAAAAATACTGTTAGTATTATAATTATTTAAAGAATGTTTAATTCCTAAATTTGGAAAATCAATTTTTTTTTTAATTAATAACGGTGGAGCATATATTATTTTAATACTATAGTTTGAATGATGGGAAGTTAGGTAAATAAAAACAACAAGAGCATAAAATGGTTTTAATAAATTATCACGTTGATACGTGTGTATTAAAGTTGAGGATAGTTAGATCGGACGGTCTCGTGTGGTGTGTGCTGTGGTTGTGTAGTGTTAAATTTCATTGATGTTATGCGAGGTTAAGTAAGGTTAAAAAATATTATCTTATGTGTGAGTAAGTTAATAAGTAATGTGTAGCTTGAAATGGTTATTAAGTTAAAAATCTGTGTGACAGTGAGTATTAGTTAAGACTACTATGCTGTGTGAAGTGTGTTAAAATAGGTAAATCTGTGTGTGAGTAATGTATAAGGTTATGTAAGATGTAAATGAATGTCTATTGACAATATGTAAAGTGTGCTGATTAGTGGAATGTTGGATTTTAATGATAAGAGTATCAGTAGTAAGATTAGTGGTGTGTGACCCTAGGCATGTATGGATAATATTAGTATGGTATAAATCTAATCTCAGATTGGAACTGAGCGTTTGATTCTTGCATCTTTTCTGTTAAATATTTGAATTACAAATATTCCCCTTTTCAAAAATTCCATTAAAAAAAACCAAAGAAAAACCGTTTTGTATTTTTTCTATATTATTGTGATTGTGATGTCATATATAAAACTAATTAATTAGAATTTCAGTTACTGAAACTCAAATTTTAACTTTATATATGAAAATATTTAAGTTGAAACGCCAAGAATAATATATAATTTCAACCTTCATAAAGTATATAAATATATAAAAAAATAATAAAACATCAAATAAAAAATCCTATATATATATAATAGTAAATAAAAAGATTACGGCAAACTCTAATATACCAACAATATTAATAATATTAGAATAGTAATATATATAGAAGTTAAGATAGTGCACTGCTGAGCTAGTATAACATGTATACGTGAGAGAGATCAATGAAGTTTTAAAGTACAGTAATAGCGATAATAAGTTATAACAGAGCAATGTGGTAGTACATACTCATTACCATACAATAAGTATAGGAACTTTACATTGCAATGAGTATTATATGTACAGTAAATGACTTAAACCCTTAATCCCCTTGTGTGATATGTAGGTATGTATCTAAACCTCATATTGATTTACTAGATTATTTACTGCTTTAAGGTGTATGTATTTAATGAAGGAATTAACTGTGTGATTTAAAGCACCAGTATATGCTATGACATAATAGAGTGTATAATACGAAGATTAAATAGTGAGACATATGATATAGGTTTAAGTATATAACCAAGTAAATAATAGCATGATGTAGTATTTTAATGCAGTAAAATAAACAGTAAAAGGCAATAAGGACATAAATCATCATAATACTCTACTCATTATATATGAGTGAGTTATGGTATAAATCACCCTCTAATTCTGATTTACACTTGAATGGTTACTGCTCAAAGGATGCGTAAATCTGAGTACTTAATATATTATCGAGTTGAATTATCAGTAAAACATATAAATCGGTCATAGTAAAGCAGTAAAACATGAGTTCAAGCAGTAATAAAACAGTAAAGAACAAATCTTCAATACTATATCCCCACTACGGTGTCTAGTTAACCCTCGCGCGTACGGATACAGAATCCAACTGTACACTATTTAGAGGTTACCTATTGCATTTCATAATGTATCAGGATTTCTATAAATAAAAAGTATTTAAGGTGGCCTAAAATAATAGTGAGGAAGGAGGGTCGGTATAAAAATTCGACTATACCAGAAGTGCATAGACCACGAAGTAAAGATACGTATTAATTGCTGGGTGTTATAAACTGTTAAGTAATATATATAGTTATATGTGTAAAGCAAATAAATCTAAAAGAATATTAGATTCAGTGATTGCTATTGGGTTAGGAGCCTGTAAGTAGTTAGTTGCTGCATTAGTGAAATGTGTTGTAATTATCTAGTTAGAGTGGATATAGTTATGGCGTGTATGTTAATGTATGGTGTGTGTAGTTATAGTATTGCTGACCGAGATTTGTGTATATAAGCTATAAGTACAATGTAAGACTAATGTTCTATGGTAGGTGAGTTAAACATGTAAAGTTGAATTGTATCGATAATAGATGAATGTAGTGTGTTTAGTGTCATGAGTGAACTGTGTGGTGATAAAAGTATGTGATAGAGATGAAATGTGTTGAATGTAGTATGTGTGTGTTAGTTGTGTCGTGAGTAAATAGATACTAGTATTATATTTAGCAGGTGTGTAATGTTGTGTGTGTGAATGTGTTGGTGTTTGTTTAACTATAGGAATTGAGAGACAAGCAACGAGTTACAGAGAATTAGATTATCAGTCACAGGTCTAGGTAGTCCTTACATGGATCACTCATTGTATATAGCTATCAACGATTTATAAGACCGTTAAGTACTACTATTAAGGTATGAGTATTAATACGACGTATAACATAAAAATCCTATATAGAATAGGATACTAGTGAACATACAGTTTACTAATATGTGGACTGTAGATGGATGCTTACTTAAGTGTGAGCGAGGTGAGTACGGATATGCGTTTATGAGTGACATGGTATAAGTAGGAATAATGGTTATTGTAGGTCATATAAGTGTAGCGGTATGATTAATTAATGATAGTCAGTATAGGTTTAAGGGTTAGGTGTCTATGTTGATTTGAGGAGGTTACGCGGGCTTATTAAGGGTTAGGAACTGTTATGGTATATGTTAGGGGTACCTAAGGTTATAATTAGGGCTTAATATACGAGGTAACTTACTTATTTATATATTTTATAGTGATAGTGATCTAGTGATTTTATATAAGTCTGTAATACACCATAGGGTTTGAGCTTAGGTGTATGAGTATCGCCTTTGGTATGAATATATCTATAGGTCAAGTATTGCGCGTAGTGAGGCAAAAGTGTGTATTAATTGTTAGCGAAATTAATTTTATATTTACGTAGTGTTGTTGTCTAATATATCAAAATGAGTATTAAAAGTAGTATATATATATATCTTATATAGTGGATAATAGGACCTTTCACTAAATATATATTAGTTAAATATATATATATCTATACTCGATATATTATAGTAGTAGAGTTAATAAAAGTATTAGTATCAGATAAATTAGCTATACTGAATTATGATACAGTTTTAATATTACTGTAATAATAAGGTAGATATATATAGTACTACTATATATTAATTTACAGAGTATAGAGCTTATTTCCCCCCCTTAAAATTTAGAGGGAGGTGCTATATCCGAGTAGACTGAGGCAGATCAGAAGGGGGAGAGACGAATTCCTGTACCACCGTTCCGTGTCACCACCACTGCATGCACGCGAGGAGAGACCGACTGACTTCTTGCATCTTTTGTCGAGCGATTATTACTTTAGTTACTATGGTATTCCACATCTAGTTAATAAAGAAATAATCATCACATCTATCGGTTATATTACCTCGTTGTAAACTGTATGAATAATTGCATGAGGGAACCGCAAAGGATCACAAGCCAGTCGCGGTCTCCATTCGGGTCTCGTCTCTCCGGTGGAATGACGGGGGGAGCTTGTCCGCCCCATCACTGTCCCCCGTTCGGCTCGGAACACTCCTAAATGAGGGGGAAAACTTTTTATAAATACATTCCGATGACTACTAATTAAAAATACAGAGTCCATTACTGACTAAAATTTTCTTGTACCTGGTTCCTCAAATATATCTAAGATGTTTGTTTTTACCGTTATCGAGGTGCTAGCCCGTTCCGATCACGGTTACATCTTCCTTCCTTTTGCTCCCGATTCTCGGATGGTGTCCTCTCGTCCGTACTCCTCTCTCGTATCGGTCGGCTCTCGTCTCTCTACTGGATCGGCTCAGGGCGTCGCTTTGGGTAGACTGCCGGAACGTTGTTTAGGTTCGCTGATACGTAACCTAATACACAAACATGAAAAATAAAATAAAATACGGTAGCGGCAAATAATTAAAATAAATAAAAAATAATTAAAATTAATTCAAATATAAATTATAAAATAATTCAAATGGACAATATTTTTTTTTTTTATTTAAGTTTATAATAGCACGGCACGTGCTGCCACGTGCTTTTACGAAACGATTCAATGGCAACGTTCACGTTGATGATTACTACAGGATGAGGATCTTATACAACAAAAATAAATAAAATAATAAAAAATACCGCAATAATTAATAATTCAATACATTCAAATTCAATTAAAAAATGATTCAAGATAAAAAAATTTCGTGTCTCAAACACGTCTAAAATTGTAAATTGCAACGTGAGCCGCAGAACAATGGTAGTCCGCAAAACCACCCAGGGGACGACGAAATCTGTCTCTGCTCCGCTCTCTTCTTACTTTTGACCTTCTCAATTTCTTTCGGAACTTACGATGTCGGGATCTTCTCTCCTCCTCCTCTCTCAATTCTCTCTCCTGCCCGTCTCGGGTCCCCTACTGTGAGAGTGCTCTCCCGTTGACCAGCCGCGGCTGAGGGCAGCAGGGGGGGTAGCAACCTGGTGCGCGCTCGTTCGGGTCGGAGCGTCGTGTAACGAGAGGTTATCGGCGATCTTCTCTCAGATTCATCTCAATCAAAGTAACGTAGTATAAGCGAGAGTATGCTCTACAGTACCTTAGTATGTAGATTTGGTTGGGTATGCATATATACGGCCGAATATGATCCTATAAGTTATATTCTAGAGTTGTGGATCAGTAGCGTGGTATATAGTATATAATGAGTCAGTCGGTAATGCACACGGGAATAACAGTTATAAGATATATAGTGATATAGGAGTACCACACATTAGATGTAATAGTAATTATGTACGTAGAGTCAGTGTAAGGCGTGTAATACGTATACTAGTAGTATATAGTATATATAATCGGCGGCTATATCAGACCGCGCCTAAAAATTATTATTAATTTAATTATTATTTAATTATATGTACTGTATTTATTAGAAATTGATTCTATGTATTTATTATTAATTGGGAAAGTACGCGGACTATTGCTTTGGTAGTTAAACCGTAGGGAAAATTCAATTTATATCTACTACGTGACAGTCGTGTCCGCTGGATGGGTGGTTACATAGGTCCGTCGTTTGCCTCGTAGTAGAAGAGTGAGTTCGTTATTTTGATTTAATCCGAGCCCGATGGGGGAACCTCTCGGATATATAGAAGAACGGCTGAGCCTTCGATGAAGCTGGCTACAGGAAGGTTTTCTCAAGCAAATCGACGAAGAAGACGCGATCGTGTGCACAGAGATATCCGGTGAGTACTCAGCCGAACCAGTTGGGTGTGCGGGTGTGAAATAATCTTGGCGGTGCACTAAGTGTCTACTTGTAATAACATGGAGAGCATGAGCCTGTGTCCTTCACGTGACAAGAAAGTGAGTAATAATCTTGCCTGAGACGTCTCGCGTTGTCTTGCAAGTCTCAAAATACAATTAAATGAATTTACACAGCGTAGATGATAGTGACTTCCTTGAGTCTATTGCCTGGAGCTACTTAGCGGTATCTTTGCGCAGGGTTGCCTTTGCTACGAATAATTATAGCGACGGACTGGCCGCGGATCAGGTTTGGTTAAAAGAACGCGAAGATTCAAAAAACACCGCAGCACAGAGCAGACTGGTACGACTGAACTGCGACGATATGGCAGAAGCACGATCGAATTTTGGCGATTCATGCCGCAACCGAGAATAAGCGACGTGAGTAAAATATGACGAAGAATGTAATACAAGAACGATTTATAAAACAAATAGGCGGACGCAAGTCAAAAGGTTGATCAACCAGTACTCACACAAAAAGGCCCATGACAAGAACATGAATAAAATAAGACTACACAAACTTAAAAAATAGAATTCTATACGTGTACAGTAAACAAAAAATGAAACTATAATGTCAAATTTTAATTATAAAATTCTTAGAAAACATATTGCTAAAACAAAAAAAAAAAAAAAAAAAAAAAATAACAAAAAAAAAATGAAAAAAATAAGATACAATAAGAAGTAAATAAATAAATATCTAAAAAAAAGAAAATAAAAAAAAAAACACCGGCGATGGAAGGTAGGCTGAGTAAAAAATATCCGCCTGATTAGCGATTGTGCTCATCGCTTGGGTCAGGTGGTCAGCCACGGCGAATTATCCCCTCCCGTAGTACTTAGCTTCTAATAACCTCGGAGTAGGCATATAGATATATAGGCTAATATAGGTTATATAAGGTTATGGTATATATATATTAATATATAGTATTAGTATATAATTATAAAATATTATATATATACAATATGACACTGAATATATATTACTAAGTATTATATATATAGTCGATATATATATATTAGTTATTTATATATATTAACTACAGCTTTAGTCCTGTAGACGGGACTATATATATATAGAATTCGCGCTAGGCGCGATTGTATAATAATCATATATATAGTATATATAATATAGCTATACTACTGGTGGTGTGTAATGCGTGTCATACTCATAGCGTATGATATGATATGATGAATCGTGGACAAGTAAGTAGTATGACTGAGTGATTAGCTTAAGTATATAGTAGGGGACGAATATAAAGGTCCCTATAAGGGTGAGATATATGAGCATCACATGGCCGAACTATCGCGGATTCCGAGAGAGGAAGTGAGATATGCCTTCTGAGCGTTGCAAAGTGCGGCGTCTAAATCTATTCTAGTACGGAACAAGGGAAAAATGCAGAAGCAAGGCTTGAGAGCTCATGTATGTTTTAGGAGTCATTATATACAGTTTTCCGAGCTTCTCGCTAGGCGCGTGAGTCGCGAGTGTCTGCGGCTACAATGCACCACCAGATCCCGAGGTTACGCATCGTTGGGCCCCCTTTAGAGGGAGCTTATATATGTAGTATTCTTATGCCTAAGGGCCTATAATATACTAGTAGTATATATATGCAGTGTTAATACTAGATGTCATATTATATAGTAGTAGGGGATGAGTATATATAGCTATATATATATACTTATATACATGAGATATATATCAGTATATAGTATATTTAGTATGGTGGGTGACTTGCCCGCTCTTTAGTCCGCTAGGCCGCTAGTCCGCTCCGAGCGGACTACGAGAAAAAATAGGCGAGGACTAGCGGAGGTGCGGAGTCGTCAGCGAAATGTGAGCGAGGACTTGCAGCGTGCGGATCCCAAAAGTAAAGTTCCTCGCTCTTTTGGTCCGCACCTTTATAAAAATATGAATAAATATATTTTACTTTATTAAGGAATTCTTTTTTGGTTATAGAATAAAGAAAATATAATTTTTTATGCCTTAGGTTAAACTAATATTATTGCTTGATAGTGCCCTGAAAACGTGAGTTGTTCTTAACTTAGTTAACACTTCTACCAAACATATCTGAATCTCAACTCCTTAAAAGTACCAATATAAGTGAAAGTAACGACTGGGGTCGCGTGCGAGAAGGCCGGTAATTGATTTATAAAGACTGGCGAATGGCTATTACCTTCATCACTAGTAAAGCTGTTAATTAATATATTAGGAGCTGATACGATAGACTAGCAATCATCTAATCCTATGTAATAGGACCTCAACTAAGGTTATCATATATATTAAATATATATATACCTTATATATATATATAAGGAACATTATATATATATCGGGGGGTGTACCTTGGGCTATAATATATAGATAATGATATAGGTTATATATATAGCTATATAATTATGTATTATAATGTATGATGCATTTACTCAGAACTGATTAACATATATATATGATGTAGTCAAGAATCGGTACTCAGTAATGGTATCTAGACTAATAGTCTATATATATCGGATAGATATATGTATAATATATAT
Source organism: Trachelipus rathkii (assembly GCA_015478945.1). NCBI lineage: Eukaryota > Metazoa > Arthropoda > Malacostraca > Isopoda > Trachelipodidae > Trachelipus > Trachelipus rathkii. Next base: position 23,064 of record JABUQX010015350.1, on the reverse strand, counting down.
AGTTATGGTCATTATCTAATATAGTCCATATATACTTTTAGTTCAGAGTATGATAAAGCAAAAAAAAAAAAAAAAGAAAAACAAAACAAAAGAAAAAAAAAAAAAAAAAAAACCAAAAGTGAAATATATATATATAAGTATAGAATGATGTATAGCAGGTATATTTATTATATATAGCATAGTCATAATATATATATATATGAGTACTATATATAGTGGATGAATAGTGAGTATAAGTAATCTAATAATTAGTAGTATGAGTATAGTACAGGGTATACGTAATTATCATATAATAAATATATTAATAATGCATATAGATATACTTATATATTATGATGTAGCTAAATCATATATATCGGATTATAATATTATATATATAATATAGCTGTACTGAATATTAGCATGTTTAAAATTAATAGTTAGTATATATATATCAGTATTAAATATACCTATACAAAAATATAATTATATACGTATATATCATTATAGTAAATAATATATGATATGCAGTATATATGATATATATATATATTAATATAGGATATATATATATAGTATTATATTATAGTATAATTATATTATATATATATAGCTACCGGAGCTGGGGATACATAGCTTTAGCATCGACTCTGGCATGAGTTCGAGCTTTCATGGATTCTACTAAGTCTTGGACGAAATAGATCTTCTTATGGGTGAAGCCACTTTATGGAATATCTTCGAAGGAGCACATTCCTTTCCGATTTGCCTCTGGTGGTGGTAGAGAATAGGACTTCGGTAAGTGAACTAACACGCTGAGCATTCCTCTCACCAAGGACATCTTTCCCTCAGCATTCGAGGCAGACATTCTGATATTGAAGCTTGCTTCATAAAATCACTAATACACCATCTCCTCCTAGTCATGCAGCCGGTGTATGAGCGAATATTAGGTATGGTGGGGCATATTTTAAGGGCAACAGAGCTCAGCCTTAAACTGCTTTTAAAGTTTCTGAGCACACTTAATCCTTTTTCGAAAGGTAATAAGGACTCTTGTCCTTTGAAGAACGCATGGGAAGGAGAAGTGAAATCTTGAGATCTATTGCAATTAGTTCATGTGATCAATTTTTCATATAATATTTGAATCATGATTATGCTATGAAGGATAATAGACTGATTTATATTTTTATTGAAAATCTTTGTGAAGTCCACATTATTAGCGAGGAAGATCGTCGCGGAAGATGTGCGGACTAGCAATAGCGGAGGTTTGATGTCTTGAGATAATCGTGCCGGGAGGCCGCTAGCGAGAGTACGTTTCTAGGGTGCGGAGGTATCGCTAGCGGACTAAGCCCCTGAAATGAGCGGGGTGCCCGACCTCTGATATTAATAGATGTATGGGATATATCTAGTATAACTAACTATATATAGTAGAAGGCGTATAGTACTAGGTAGAGGTATGTGATAATATTATGACTTAGGGGCCGAGCATAAGGTTATAGTAGATAGGTAAATTAAAGAAGCATTACGTGGAAGACAAAGAATACCATGCCGCGTCTGTGGACGCAACAGATGGCATTTTGCGAATTGGTGAAAAATCCTGACACTTTACCCGTGAGCCAACCTCAAAGCCCAAAAAAGTTTGATTCTTTATCTTCCCGTAATTGTTTCTATCTTCACTAACTTATTAATTGCGGATACTAATGTGTAAATAAATATATATAACTATATAGTACTATTATAGTTATAATATTATATAATATATAGCTTATATATAGGTATAGTATATTATTTATACAGGTCATGATAGATGCTAGGTATAGTATATGTAATAGCGTCTATAGATATACTATATATATCATATATGTTATATATATATATATAATATTATATATGTATAGTAGTGTATTATCTATAAAATTTATAACGGTATATATAATAGTACTATTATATAGTATATACATAATTTATGAACTCTATATATACATTATATATATAAATAGTTATATAGAAGTACTAAGATATATATAGTACTATAATTATAGTGTATATGATAGGCAGGTAGTAATATACTAGCAGCGACAGGGTTATTAGGTATATTATATTGTGTGTGGGCAGGTTCCATCACCTCGCACACATCACGTCTTCTTGGTGGTCTGCTTCTTTTGGAGTTAATGACTTCAATGCATATTCTGAAGGATTTGGTGCACGATCTGCATCTCTATTTGTTTTAATTTTCACTTAGTTGAGCACCCCCCCTTCCCCTTCTTCTAGTAAACATCCCCCCCCCCCCCACCCCCCCCAACCACCACTTCAAAATAAAAAAACATGTTTACGCAATCTGAGCGAGCAAAATCGAAAACTTATTTAGTTCCTCATGCCTGCCCATACTCTTATTTTCTCACAAAAGTGGATGTTCCGTTTGTAAATGTGTAACAACCTGGTTTTGTTTTGTTTTTAATATGATTTCGATTTTTTTTCTGAGTTTTCATTTCTCTATTCGACTTTTATCATTTTTTTTTATCAAATCAGGCTTGGGTTCAAGTACAAGTACTTGTACTTAAGTACATTTTTTGAAGTACTTGTACTTAAGTACATTATTTTGAGTACTTGTACCTAAGTACACTTTTTGTACTTGTACTTAAGTATATTTTTTGGAGTACTTGTTAGACCTTAGAGGTACATTTTTGGAGTACTCTGTACTGTGATGATACTAGTTTTTGGGAGTAACTTGTACTTGAGTACATTTTTGGAGTACTTGTACTTGCACTTAAGTACATTTTTTGGAGTACTTGTACTTGAGTACATTTTTTGGAGTACTTGTACTTGTACTTGCAGCATCTTGCTTGCTTATCAAATAACTCTACTAACAAACAAAAATTATTCGACCGCTTAGTCACCAAATATAACCCAATATAACTACTATGACCACTATTTGCCGCTACAGTGGCCACATGTAAGAGCGACAGAGTGGCATGGCACAGAGCCTGGGTTAGAGTGATGGATTTGATTCCGACTAGGTAGAAATTACCTAGAGAAGTTCCCCTCCTAGAATAGGGCTATGCCCGTGAGGTGTGAAATTTTCATAAAAAAAACATACTCGTCTCTCTTTTCCTTGAAATTTTAACTCTGGATGATGTCACTGCCACATGTCACTGACGTCACTGACGTCACGTCACTGATGATGTCACCGCCACAAACTTCCTTGTAGTACTTATGACAGAACTTGCGAATACGCTTCGAATTCTTCGGTGGTGAGATCTCTAGATGACCTCAATATTAATCACCACTAAGGCTTACTTGTAGTATTTATGATATATCTCTTAGTCTTCGATTTAGTTATAAATTCTGAGTTATGACGTTAATCACATCACAGCTAACGTAAACTATTTATGATTAACCACATCACAGTTTACGTAAACTATTCATGATATATCTATCGAACTCCCCAATGAATTTGCTTCAATAATAATTGCAGAATCTTTAAAATGTTCGTAAATTAAGTTGTACGTAAAGTTTAATATTTGTAACATGTACAAAAAAGGGTGAACCACTAAGGACTCGCCTGTGAATGCTCTTGGAGTAGGATCGAGAAGTGCTCTGAACCCACAGTCTGTCTAAGGAAAAAAAGGAATGAATTAAGCTGCTTAACACTGGACTTTTTCGGGCTACCCTAACACTTCACACACCAAATGGAAAGTCCTTCATGGTTTCGATTGTGCCTATATCCTACACCACAATGTTACTTATGCTTTCATCGGAATTATGTATATTAGTTATTCTCCAATGTAACAAAAGCTTCTTTCATCAAAGAAAAAATGTATATATCTTTGTTGTTTCTTTTCAACTTACTATTTCAAATCATTTACCAAAAATTTCTTCTAACATTTCTTCATTTTTCCCCCTCTCTTGTTGCTCCTAACGAGTCTATAGAGCCATCTTTCCTTCAAAGAAGATTTGGTTTATACAAAGAGAAACCATCTTTCATTCAATATATTACTAAAACCATCTTGGCTGTCCGAGAATCTTAGATTTATAAAGTCGTGAACCACTTGGAATTGGACGAAATAACTCAAAACTTTGAATTACAATATCATTGACTTTGTTGATATGTGAAGAAATCTTACAAGACAATTTATGTCGGATTTATGAGAGTTCAACACTACAAGAATACGTATATATATATATATATATATATATATATATACATTTATATATCATATATTATATAGTATATATCTATATATATATATATATATATATATATACTATTATTATATCTATAGGTAATATATACATTATTAGTTATAACTATATACTATAATATATAATACTATATTTTATATTTATACTATATATAAAACGATATATCATATATATATATATATATATATATAAATCTCAGAATATAATAATAATTCAAACTCAAAATGCTTCATTCAGAAAATAAACAAATTACATTATTAAGTTTAACACTACAAGGTTACAAAATATTATAGTTGTAGATATAAATAGCTTAACTGATATACAACTTCTGAAAGGGGTTACTAAATTGACACATGTTGCTTTACTTTGAGCCCTGAGATAATATAGGTATATTAAATTTAAGTAATTGGGTTTAAGGATCTTCAACTGCGTATCCAAAACCAATTTAATAACAATTAAAATAATAATATTAGCAAAATGATAACAATCATAATATAATATAATACATAATAATAATAATATAATAATAATATATAATTTATAAATAATATATAATATAATAATGAATAATAATAATAATAATACATAATAATCAATTTGTTTAAGATATAATTCGACAAATCTTAATACATAATAATATAATAATAATAATAATTAATATAATAATCCATAATAATAATAATATAATAATAATAATAATAATAATAAAAATAATAATAATAATAATTGTGCAAGAAATTAAAAACTACGTGCTTGACAAACATATTTGGTGCAAAAATTGTGCTTTGGTGCTTGATTATGCTGAGTCAAAAACTCATATCATTTGAGCAATATTTATTCCTGAAAGCCGATTAAGACAATATATTAATTATAAACTATACCAAAACGCCTTTTAATAAAGGTGTTTCCAAAACTGCATCTCAGGAAGTGTTATTGCTTTGAGCTTGCAATATTTTTTCATAAAATTTCCCAGTCTTGTCGAAATTGACTTTAATGTTGGAATTGAATCACTAAAACTCACTAAAAGCAGTTTAATCCTCTAACGAAAATTTAGGAGATAAATCAAAGATTTAAAAATGCTATTTCAAAACGGAAATAATTAAATCATAAAAAATATCACAAACTAAACGGTGCTAAATAACCATTCGTGAATTGTGCGTTTTATTAATAAAAATCAGGATGTGCCATAAATGAAAATTAATATGGTGAATATTGCAAATTAAATATAGTGCAACTTCTGCAAATCAATCCATAAAGTCAGCATACTTCTTAATTTCTTCATCTGATACAGATTTTTGCGTTCTTGTAGTTTATTGAAGTACATTTGTTTAAATTAAAAAGAGATCGTGAAGCATTGCTTTAAAATGCTTGTTTTTATAATACAAATATTTTAGATTCTATAGAGTCTGAAGTAAATAATATTAAAAACACAGACATACTATCACAGTGCAAAGCTGTTGCAAAACTGTTTCAACAATGAAATCTAAATCTAAAATCATTGCACGTATAAATTAAAGATAAAATATTTACCACAAAAATGCTAGATTATGGTTAGAATGCTACAGTTTTTCCTAAAATACAATAAGAAATAACACAATATGGCGTACTAATAATGACGAAAATATATTTCATGACTATAATAAAACTCTCAGCAAAAGAGAATTTGTAAAACTTACCAGAGTAATGATTTTTAAGCTCACATCACCAAGACCAGTCATACTGAAGATCCCACGTAAAACTTCATTTTCGTTCTCTGACAAACCTTCATCTTCACTATCCGACTCTTCCGGTTCTAACTAATAATATACGATTCTAGATGTTAGTATCGTGAAAAATTTTGAGTGGTGAAAGTGGGTTCTGTTTTTAGATTTGCTTTTCTCAAACGGTCAAAATAATCCATTCGTAACAGTATAATAACTATAAATCGTGAAGCTAAACAAGGATTAAGAATAAATTATTATGCTTTATTATATAAACTCCCTTCTATTCTTTTTGTATGCTCCGAAATGTGCCGTTTTATATTTATATCAACAAGAGTTAGAACATTAATAAATAGACATTTGAATATTTTAACATAATAAGTATCCTATGTGTCTCCTAATTTTTAACACAAAAAATGAAGAATTAATTATTGTTACACAATTTCTAAGATTAGTTTTCGAATTTATTATATATTATAAGTTTTTTATACCTTAAATATCATGAAAGTAATATATATATATTAATATTAAATATATTGTATGAATAATGTTAAAATCTTATTTGGTACGAGATATATAGTCATACTTAATTTAAGACATACCAGAGTGTATATACTTTTCTATAAATGTAATATATTTTACTGATATAAATTAACAATAGAGAGCCTAAAAGATTATAACATTGATATAAAAACTTAATTTCTAGTATGAACTACGCAATGACTTTTGTATGATCTTGACTAAGAATGAATAAATAAAAGCATAAAGAAATAGAATAATAATAATATATTATAATATAATTAATATTATAATATATAAATAAAAGACGTTCAACTATAACGTAATATAAAATACACCTACTATATAATAATACACCTCATATCCCCCTCCTACTATTATAATATATTATTTTCATCCTCTTTAGGGATGGTACTAATATATTAATAATAATATAATATAAATAATATATTAAATAATATTATATATAAAAATATAATAATGAAGAATGAATAATATGTGAATGTAATAATAACCTATCACCAACTGCAATATTATGTTCATAAGTATTATATGGGAGAGAGAATAAAACAAGCATACTCAGTTATGAAAATACAATAATAACTTAGATAACCTATGACCTAGCCACATTAATGTAACCTAACGTAATCTAAAATCAACTCAAATCATACTAAACTTACTAGACTAATAAAAAAAATCAAATGGTAATAACACATTTCAAGATAAATCATAAAAATTAATAAAGTAGCAAATGAGGATACAAGTAAGTAATCGATCACGGAACGAACGAGCTCTCGGAAGAAGATTTAGAAACAAACGACACCTGTTTTAATAAGTAAACTTTATAAAAATTTTAAAAATAGTTGGAATAAATGACTCGAAGAGGACGTGGCTAAGAATGCACACTTATACGATTCTCTCACGAAACTAGTACGTATAGGATTGGTTCTGTGCTGGCTTCTGATGGTTTTGTGACTTGCGTCTAAAATGCCTTTCCGCATTAGTGTTGGCACTTTTTTATACTCACACGATGCTACCAGAGGGAGGTTTCCCGACAAGGTCTAAACAATTACACAGTAAGATCTCCGTGATCCTAAGGACGGGTCTCTGTCCAGGCCGCTACCGTGTTGTGAGCCACTCAAACTTATGGGACTTCTAACGTTCTACCCTTCCTTGTATCCCCCTGACTGCTGCATTGAAACACACCCTAATATGAGATAATATATGAGAATACAGAAATATTAACATTTTCTTCAGAGCAAATGAGCTGTCGCGAAGCATAATAATATAAAATACATATCTCTCGATCAATCTCCTGTGGCTCTGCGCTCTCACTCGACGTGCTAGTGCAAACATGGAGTAAAGGAAGACTTTGGTGTACACTTTATCAAGATGATGTTACTTCTCAGCACAATACTCTGAAACATGCGTAGGCTCGAGAGATTTCGTGACAATAGTTTAATGTAGCGAGGGGAAGTCAGTCGCCTATGTATTATTATAGAGTAGGAATATAAAACAGACTCAATTATATTTGTCTTATAAGTGTCATATCGTAAATAAATCTGCGCGACATTGGCTAGAAGAAATCAATAATATATGATATAATTAAATTATTTCCAATGTGGTAGTGTAATAGTTATAATGTTTTATGTTAACATGTAGCGAGGTAGTAGTGCATTAGTGACGCTCACGAAAGAAAATAATAAAAGCTAAGTGACTCACTTATTTCTAAAGTAGTTACAAATCAATATCAGGTGCTGAATCTTAAGATTAATTATTCGTATAACTTTTAACTGAATATTAATATTATTACACTTTTTTTTTTTACGATAAAAGTCCATATTTTACTTATTTATAATAATTAATAAATTAATAGAAATATTCATAATTATTAATATATCATTAATTATTCATATATATATATCAATATAGATATATAAAATTATTAATTACTATATATATTATATAATTAAGTATATATATATATTAATATAATATATATATATAATATATATATATAATATAATAATAATATATATTAATATATTATATAAATTATATATATATAATAATATATATATATAATATATTTATATATTATAATAATATTAATATAATTAATATATATATTAAGTATATTACTATATATATTATATTTAATATATAAATAGTATTATATTATACCATAATCATACTTTACTTAAATCTGAATAACTCGTTATAATGAAATAGTTTTTTAAAATTACAAAAAGATCATTACAGGGCTGTCAAAAAGATCATTATAGCTCGATTGCTCATAGAATATTATCTAACTTATATATATGTAACTGAGAAATATTATTATTATGATTTAGACAAATAAGATATAAAGCACACCGATAATAAGTTTGTTTTTTATTCTATAAGATATGTTAAAATATATAATGTTATAAAGTTATAAATAATAATTAATAATACAAAATAAAATAAAAGTAATATAGATATAAAACATAACTTAATATATAGACTAACATATATATATATTACTATAATATATATATATAAATGGAAATAAAAATAAGTAAAGTATATTAAATGAAGTAGTTTGACAATCAAAAATAAGGCCGGAATATAAAATAAGCAAATAAATCTAAGCGTACTTTAAATGTAGGTGTGAAATATAAATAGATAATGTATTATAGTGAAAAAATAACACTAATCAATAAAGAAATAAGGCAATTACCGTTTTCTGATAGATCCTGAACATGGCCAACCTATGGATAATATCATCACAGTATAAATATAAAAAGGTAAATAGGGAAATTGTAGGACAAAGGTGGATTTTGGTAGCACATTATTCGCCGCTAAATTGTAAACTACCATAACAATCTACTAATATGCTAACTAAATTATATCAAATTATATACAAAAAGAAGGACGAAAATATTTGTCAAGTATTATTAATACTCTATCTACACTTTATACATGATTATTAGAAACGAATAAATAAGTAAAAAATGAAGAATATTAATAAAGTTACTTACGAGTATATATATATAATATATTCAACTACATAATGTACTGTATATCGTTTCAGAATGAAAAAGATCAGTTTAAAATAATATATAAATGTTTAAATATATATATATATATATATATATATATAATATAATAAATGCTAAGATATCATCAAAAAAATAAGGTATATTATAATATTATAATTATAATATGTGATATACACTCAACTATATGATTATATTACTACTTATATCATTATATCAGAGTCGTGCCTTGCGCAGACCATGGCACTTACCGCCCTCTTTTAGGTCCGCATAAGTCCAGCCTGCAGTCCGCTCCTGAATGGATCCGTAAACCGATAGCCAGAACGCTTCATCCATTACAAACTATATATGATTATCATACTTACTCACTGAAATATATAGGTGCTAGGATATAATATAATACTATATAGCTATAAATATAGTGTGCGGATATATTATTATATATATATATAATTAACTTACGTCAAGTAAAGTATACATGTTAGCGTGAGAACCTTTTGCTCCGAAAACGCAGTTGATGCGGCTCACAACACTCAACAAAGTAGACTTTTATTCCAACCCTGATTGCTTGATGTTTGCAAGCCTTCTTAGAAAACTACAAATGAATGAAATAGAAGTATAGTAATAGAATTTCTTTCTATTTGATTCAATTTCTTCAATACTTAAAAATTTTAGTTTAAAGATTTACAATTAATTTATTTTCTATTAAAACATTTTTAATTCAATTATTTTGTTTTCTTAATAATTAAACTTCAAAAATATATCCTCAACCACCCTTAAGACCTGTGCTGCTACCCAATATAATAAAATAATGCATTATAAATAAGTATAGGTTGTATCATGAATGTCGTATTACCGCTCATGCTTATAACTTTAACATTAATTACTATTTATTAACTATTATGTAATAAAAGGCAATATGAATATAATATATATTATAACTATATATATACCTCATAGTATAATATCAATACTATATTATATATAATATTTTACTTTATAAGTATATAGCTATATATATAATATAAAACAGAAAACCTTTCGTTTTATACTCATACACATATTATAGAAAATATACTTATATAAATATAACATATGCAAATATTTAAAAGATGAAAAAGCATTTAAATATAACGAAATAAAATTAAATATTATATATTATTCAAATCAAAATAATTTTATTTCTTATTTTTATTTAAATTAAGCAAAAGTTCTCCAAACCCTATCCTTTTTTTATATAAACTTTTTAATATATTAACTTTGAACATTAATTAAGAGGAGATAGCTAGTAGTGGATATAATATGTGTGTCTGCAACATAACCTGTTTAAACATGCGTTATGAAAATTGAGAAGTATATGATTATTTTTGTTTATTATATTATGTATGATGTAGTAATGTAACATGGTTAAATAGGGACTTGATATTCATCAATAATAATATAATATAGGTATATTTTATTACTAATACTATATAATATATATATATGCTTTATAGAATTATATCAATAACATATATATATAGTATACTACTTATGGTATATTATATATGGTATGATTATATCTATATATTTATACTTAGTCAGACTAATGTATGGTATTATAGTATATGTTGATACTATCCTCATAAATATATTTAGTACTAAAAATATATATAGTATCATATATCAGTTATAGTATAGTCGATACTATAAAATAATATCATTATTAATATAATATAGATATATATATATAGTACTTATATATAATAAATATATATTATCATTGATATGTATTATATATTATATATATATACTAGTATTTACTACTATATATATTATATCAGTAAGGTACTGATATACCGTAATATAATTAGCTATTCGACTTCTTGAGCTCAGGGTATAGTCTAGAGGCTTTCAGTAATGGATTCTTACTAATAGCAGTGACGGAAATAACATATTGACGAGACCTATATCTTATGGTATATATATGTAGACATATGTGTATAAATTGAGTTAATTTTTTCCTAATTTTATATCTTCACGTCATTCATGTTAATTGCGACTGTGTGAAAGGCACGAAATATATATTATATTGTAATGTGAGAGATAAATTAATATAATAAAATAAGTAAAATACAATGACCTCAACTATCCTGGACTTATACTGTGCGCAAGTGTACCCAACTAAACTACCTACGTACTAATACTAATATACCTTATAACATATCATCTCTTTCCACACTATCTATACAAGTCGATATTAGGAGTGTCAGCATATAGATTTTGTTGAACCTGGCTCTGTTCATAATTAATTTAATAATCTAACATATTCCGTCATGTAAGGTTACTTGCACGAGCGAGAATGTAGGACACTGTATTAGAACTCAGATTTATATTTTGCGTATGACAATGGATTCTTAGAGAGTGAGTTAATCAAATTTTTGATATTTTTGATATTTTTTTAGGCATTAAGAAAAAAAAAAATTGTACTGAGAGAAGTATAACTGAATTAAATATAATTTTTGTGTAGCATTATTTTTGGGACAAAATCTTTTAAAGTTTATTAAAAAAAATCTCTCATTTTTAAATTAAGTTTTGTTTTGAGAATTAATTATTAGAGTATGCTCTCGCTATCCTCTGAAGATGAGAACATTGTAATAGATGAGGAAATGTAAAAGCTTCGATATATCTTAGGAGTAGTTGCTGTAATATTGTATTGTATTCGTACTTATTACTTCTATGTTATTTAAATATTATTTAATATATTTTCTTATCGAAGTAATTTACTTTTATTTCATTACTGTAAATGATTTTCCGTTTATTCGCTCATATGGTGTCATTGAGATACGAGCAACATATTATTAGTTTAAAATAATAGTATGAGAACATATATTCTATATTATAGATGATCGCACTATATTTATAATTTAGTGTGAAGACTGAGTTATACTATAGCGGTACGTTATATATAGTCAGACGTTGTCACGCATAGCTGAGTGAGTATATAATAAGTATATTTGATAGTATATACTGTAATAGTGCTGAGATAGTATATAAGGAGCTGAGCTATATATATAGTAACTACCGTTCTTACTACTACGAATAGTAGTGGCGTGATAATATGATAGTGCGCTTAATAGCGGTATAATACTACCCCTAATATAGCATGATGAAAGTTCTTTTATTAGCTGAATAACTCACTAATTATGAAAGTAGTAATTTTGCTGATTATATATGTGAAAATAATATTATTATATATTATGTAGAGTAAGATTTTACTTCTAACTTATTATTATTAATTTTTATAAGCTGCTGCTATTTTTTTTCTTATTCTGATTCTCCCACCTTACCTCTACTCGCTTTCCCTCCTTTTATATATTATACATATCTCTACTATTTCTCACCTTCATATTCCTATCCCCCATCGTACGTATAACCTCTAAAATGAGTACTCTCACCTCTGCACGATCTGGTACATCTCTGAGCTCGTACGTACCAGTGTTCATTACACTGTATGTAATTCATATATTACTATGGCATTCTGCCTACTATAGAATCTCGAACTTTCTCGCACTTTAGTTAGCACGGTTCTAATGGTAACTGGTACAGTATCACAAGATATTCGCAGATAAGCTGGTAAGTCAGAATATTTTGATTCTTTGACGTATACTATCGAAATAAATCATCTGTGATTATATCGCATATAAAGGATAAGGGTGAAGGATAGCATTGATGTAAAATACGTCGCCTTGCACATTACCCGGCGTTCGGTGTCCATTTGGTCGAGAACCTCCTGTAACAGCAGCAGCATTATAGCAGCAGCAAAAACATAAGCAAGAGCACGCAAGCAACAAAGCAACCACTTCATCTACTCAACTAGCTCTGCAAATCAAAAAACAGTCGACTCGGCGAGCGGCTTGCCACGTCCTTCGCAATTTTACTAGACGGACCACCGTCCGTTATTGATGCACTAGTCTCTCCGAAAAGGGGAGAGACATACGATAACTTTTTAATAATTTCTTCTGACTAGGTATTTATTATATGCGTTTATATAAAGCTTCTTGCTGAATAGTGAAATCAGAGATGTCTGTGTTACAAAAAGGTCTCGCTTCTCATGAAAGAAGTTATATTATGGATCTTGCACCATCAAGGATTGATAATTCTAAAGATCTCTCCTCCCATCTATCTATAGAAATATCTGTAAGTGGAAAAATATAAATATGCAAATAAAAATATGCCAAAAGGAAATTTGTCAGGAGATATTTCGCTGGAGTTTGATTATTAATTATTATTTGAGTGTGCGTGTATAGCTTTTGATTCTATATTGAATTATTATTATATATTATATATTAATTATTATTATTATTATTATTGATGTATATTAGTTAGGTATTTATTATATATGTTCTAGTAAGACGAAGATGGTGGAAGTTAATGCACAAAATTTAAATAGTATTACAAGTAAGACTATAAGTGAAGGCAGACAGGAGTGGGAGGGGGTTGTTAAATTGTATGTTTAGTACTTCACACACAGTAAAAGAAAATTTACAGGAATTGCGAACAAGCATAATATACACTGCTCTCATCTTTTTCCACTTAATTCATTATTCTTTCATATTTATAAATCAAAATTATAATTAACTGCATTATTGTATTTTATTTGTTTATTGAAGATATTATAGTTGTGAGTAGATTGTATCAAACAGATAGACGACGAGATTTGTTTATTATTAATTATGAAGATTCACGCATTCTAATTGAGAGTTGACATACGTACAACGTTTTATATCTTATATTTCTACCAATGATAACTTATCCTCGTTTAAGGTTTCCATAAATATATATCTGAGGATCCGTAAAAAACACTACTAGTCAAAGCTCACATACAATATTCTATATAGTGAGGTAAAGTTTAATGTTAGATATATTGCCATTTATGCTTGAATTATCCCCAAATAGTGAAGTGAGAATAATATATACGTGTATTTTTCTATATATAAATATACATATACAAACACCTACAAACACAAATACACACTACACAATACAACATCCATACATCACACACATCTTACATAATTAAGTATCTATATATATTAATTATTATATATATTTCTAAAAAAGTTTTATATTGTAATAATATATATATATATATATATATATATATATATATATATATATATATATATATTATATATATATATATATATAAACTACCTACTCCTTATATATATATATAAGTATATATATATATATATATATATAATATAATATATAATATATTATATATATACAAATATTAATAATTATAGTTATATATATATAATTAAATATATATATAGTATTAATATAATTTAAATGATATAAATATATGTATAAGTTATATAATATATATATATATAGTATATAATTAGAAATAGAAATATATTATATATATATAATTAAGTAATATATAATAATATATATATATATATATATATATATATTATATATAAATATTATATAATATATATATATATATATATATATTATATATAATCATTAATATATTATATAAATATAATATATATATATATATATATAATATATAATATAATATATATATATAGTTAATTATTTATAATTTGAAGTGTAAAAAAATATTATACCAATTTTAAGTCATCCGGGCCCGCTTGAGCCCTACCATACGCATACATGAGTTATAAATGCTACTTAAGTAATAAATGTAACTATATAAGTAATAAATGTAGAAAAATATCGATATTCTGTAACTTTACTGAAAATTTTAACGTTTTATTCAGTGTGTTGCGAAATGAGAGAATAAAAGAGATATACAAATACAAGCTTTTTTATTTTATTTTAACTTAAAAGGTTATGCTAAAACACTTCTCCATTAAATATTTCTTCTCCTTAATTTAGTTTTTGAACACTTTGCATAAATACATGACTTATCATCATTTCCTTATCAGAATACGAAATCAAAAGATCGTTTATTATTAGCACATTTTCTTTTTTCTTTTCTTTTCTTTTATTTTTTTTTTCTATTTTTATTATTTCTCGTTCTTCATTTTTTAGTTTTGTTTTTATTATAGAAGTTTATTGTGGGAGTGATCACATTTTTTAGGAGATTTTGATTTCGTTTTTCTGTATTTTTTATTTTATTTTGGCTTTAATATTATCTTTTATATTTAATTTATGATATTGTGTGATGTTAATAAGTGAGTAGACTTGTCTCTCTGTTGATTCGTACGGCACTTTTATGTTATATTACATATGGTATTACATATATTTATGATTATTTATACATTCATTTATTAGTTTTAATTTAATTTATTTTTTATATAGTGAACTAAACCTAATTTGCTTTCTTTTATAAGAAATATGGTCATATAATTACTTGTACTAGCTAAATTTTTTCATATGTGTAACTTTCTTTAGTAACATGAGGGAAAGTCAGTAATTGATCATATTGCTATAAGTAAAATACTACAATAATCTAATACTATACTCTATAGTAATATAATTATCAGAAATAAGAAATTATAAAATAAACTATATAAATGAAATTAAATATCAATATATTATTAAACACTGAAAAGTTTTATATTAATTTAGATCAAAATTTTAATAAATATCAAAGTATTCTTCGTTAACATTCGTAAAAATAATAAAATTGTTGTCTACATCACGTTTGAATATTTAATAAGATATGGAGAGATATACGGCCCCTATATATATAGTCTTTGAAGGCAAAAAATAATTAAGAGATTTAGGTATAAAAATTATTTTATATATGTCATTTTTGAGCGTATATATGAAAAATTATGAATAGCTGATTTGTACAAAGGTATATATATATACGGTATATATATATTATTATAATATAATATATGAATATATATATATATAATATTAATATATATATATATATATATATAATATATATATATATATATAATATATATATTATAATATATATTATATATATATATATATATATATATATAATATATATATATATGTAATATTCTAATATATAATATATATATATATATAGTGAATGAAACGCTACTGTAGATACTTTTGTTTGCGTGAGATTATTAGCACCTTATTGTAATGAGTAAAAATAAAATAAATGATAAATATTTTTTCTAGTAAATTTTGATTCAACTCGAAGGAAGATCTTATCACGAGTAGGAATAAAATATATAAGATGTATAAAATATATTTAACAATCATATATTTTTTAATGCTCGAAAAAAATTATTACTCTCTAGTAAAATATTATTCATAATATTATATATGTTTTTTTCATTTTTTTTTATTGATATGACCTCCATATAATGTTGACCCTATACTTCTGTCATGATTTATGATTAATCTTATATTCAGACCTTTCCCTATCCCTATATCTTATCGCTGGATATAACATTATGTAAAAGTCACGTAAGCGCTCCACTACCCTCATTCTCATTTACTCAATAAGATGTACTTGTAATATTTATACATAGTCCAGTTTTCCATATTTCGGGATTTCCAATGGTCTTCGTTGTGGGCTTAAAAAATATGAATAGCTTAAAATCATATTTTGACAAGTGTTCAACTATGCGTCTCTCTCTCTCTCTCTCTCTCTTAGTCTCTCTCTTACTCATACGCATCTCTGGCATCAAGAATGTGCGTACTCATTGTCGTGCTCTCAGTTGGAACATGTCATCTCTCTTTCAATCTACGTATCGGTGTCTGACACAGCTCTTCTGCTAGCATAGCTAGTCCATGATGAACACATGAAGATTATTCTCGCATATGGTATATAGGTAGCTCACGACTAGGTACTAGCAAACCCGTCCCTTTCCTTTTGCTGTGTACTTCACTCACGTATTGGTCACAGCTAGTATAGATAGTCATATATGCGCCTAGAAGCAAGATCTTCTGCTTGAGAGCTCTGAGTGAACGAGTTATTGAGGCTAATGGTAAGTGAAGATAGTATAGTATCTAACTGTAAAGGTACCTGATAATCCCACCTGAGTAGTTGTGAGTATAACTCAAAGTATGTGTACTATACGTCGCGAATCACAGTTGTAGCCTCTGAGAAATGGTATTATTCATGTAAGTGCTATTCATAGTAGGTTGAGTATTCTGGAGTAGTGCATAGAAGACAGAATTTGGACTTGGACCAAACTGAAAAGAGCGTGATAGAGCTCATTCTTTCAGTATTGAGTTTGATTAATGCTAAATGTATAGCATATTATTCATTTTATGTAATTTGCAAGTCGCTAACATTAATATTTTCAACTTCATTTATATCATATAATAAAATATATGAGTAATGTAAAATTCGTTATATTCACTTGTCACATACTACTCTAAATAAAATTTACAGAGACGTAGGTACTCGTAAACCATTGTATAGGATAAGTAAATATATATCACACATATACGTCTTATATATAGTATAAATATGTCAAGTATCAATCCACTCTATTCAATATTATCCTCTTCACACACCGCTCTACAGATAATTTTATCACAAAGATTATTTTTATTTATATGCTAATATATTAATATATATATATAATATAATATATTATATATTATAGTATATATATAATATATATATAAATATATATATATACTATATATATAATATATATATAATATATTTAATAGTATATACTATATTGAATAATCTAGAGGGCGACTCACTACACTCGTTTGCTTACTCGTGCTTAGGTCAACGCAGTTTTATAATTATATTATATCTATGTGATGATGAGAAAGACACACGCTATATCATATTCATCGTCACACCAATAGCTCAGCACTATCCATTGCGGATATAGTGTATAGTAATCCCACAATTCTTAACGTGTATTCACATTCTGCTTGGGAATTAAACCTACGGCCCTAGCAGTCATCTGACTAGAGGACCATACAAGGTATCTCATTCCTGACTCAAGAGTGAAAAGTTAGTATAAGCGCGAAAGTTTTGTTTTTGCTAAACACAAAAGTGTTGCATTCACGCCATTGATTATATAACCTACTATTTTTAAATCAATTAATAAATGTTAACGGTACTCTGTAGCCTATACTATCTCAATAATATGCGTTAGAGACGGTAAATTCAAGACTATGAGTATAATATATACAATACAGGTTCCATGAGTTAAAAATTATAGTTTGTTACAAGTTGAGTATTTTTATTTATTTCCTATCTAAAAGTATCTAATAAAACACTCGTTTATTTATTAAATAAAAAAATTAAAATAATATAATTTACTTGTTCTATAATAAATTAAAGGATAAATAAATATAAATATAAAATATATATTTACTAATTACTAGTATCATTGCACTCGCGTTTACGGTAATATTTGTAAAGGAACATAAGCAATAAGATACTCCGATTATTCACTTAATCCATACACTAGGTAATATAGCATAGAAAGAATACAAAGCTGTAGAAATGTGTATAACATTAAAACTATTCGCTTATAATATTCTCACTTTTAGATCACACTTAAACATTATATAACGATAATTATACATAGAATAGAATAAATACACATCAATATACATACAATATATCATAAGATTCCTAAAATAATACATAATCTCAGTATTAATAATTATTCTATACACTCACAATAAATAACATATATTTATATAATATATATGAAATATTATATATATTTCACAGTATATAAATATATATTTCATAAATATAAATGTCTTTATTTGCTAAAGTTTAAATACTAAATATAACTATTATATAAATTTAATAATACTATAATAATAAACTATGCAAAGTATTATTTTATCCATAAATATATACCTTAAGTGTTAATCTAGATATGAGTGATGAGAGATGGAGAGACGTATGGAATATTATTGCGAGACGATAGTACGATGGTGCACGCAGTTACCTGATACTGTGAGTTTCAGGAGGATGGTATGTAAAAGTGTTACTGTAGTGTCGTCAGAACGCTGAGTTACAATGATATAGTAGTATAATTAGTAAAGTACGGTTATGTCATGCAGTATTGGTATTATTTGTTTGCCAATACTGTTTATTAATAATTATGAATAGTGAGTTTTATTGCGTGGTGAGGTATTTATAAATGACTGAGTGTTCTCTAGTTTGTGACAATTATCTTTACATTTAAATTCATATATGTGAATATTATATATTTTTAGTCAATGATTAATTATTATTTTATAAAATATAATGTTAAAAGGGGTATAGTTGTAGCATTTGATAAAATATTTAATGCGCTTAATCCTATTTCTACCACTTAGTTTAATATATATTATTCTATATAAAATCATTACAAAGTAATATGTATAATAGTAATATAATAATATATATATATATATAATAATATTATTATATATTATATATATTAAATATATAGTATATATAATATATAGTATAATATAATATATATATATATAGTATATATATATATATATATAATATATATAAATATAATAACTAAACTTGATATCCAGCGATAATGGTCATTTATATCTGCCTGTCAGTATAAAGTGTATTATATATATATTTATATAAATATATATATGATAATATATATAGTATATATATATTATTAATATATTTATATATATATATATTAACTAGTATATATATTATATTATATTATATATTTATATATATATCATATATATATATATATATAATATAATTTATAAATTTATATAATAATATTATATATTATCATATATATATATAGATATAAATAAATATATATATATATATATAATATAATATATATATATATATTATATATATTATATATAATATATATATATAATATATATATATATAATATATATTAGATGAAATAATCTCAATATAATATAGATGATATTTGTATGAATCATGATATTTAATCTCAATAAATAAATATTGCGTAGTTATACATACATATTCGTCATGTATGGTGATATGTGATCACTTCAAAACATATGTTTTATGATAAGATTTTATATTTCATTTCTTCAATGATTACTGTGGTACTCTCGTCCTAGTTAAACTTCTCTTATATAGCTATATCTAGGGAAGCTATATTTAATGCGAGTCTTACAATGAATAAGGTCTTATAAGTATAACATACACCATCTTTAGCGTAGCCCGCACATCTTTTTTTTTTGGAGCCCCAAGAAACGAAAACCGCAACAGCCAGCTGGCCACCGTACTCTCGACTATAATATCTGTGCTCTCTATGACGAGCTCGACAACACTTGCTTACAGCTTCTAATAATGGAGTGCGTAAAAACTGCGCTATCCAAGCCTGTGCTTAGCAGATACATTAAACACTTGTAAATATACATTGTAGTATAATTATCTAGAAATATAGATACCTATCCATCATAATTTCCATGTCCCACATACTCAATTCTTCTTAATATATCCATAGTATCCTCGAATGGTGGAGATCCTCTAGAGACTGGATTGATAAATTTGGAGTGATATAAAAATCCGACTAACTCATATATAAGATATTTCCTACTATACAATAAGCGATGTCTTTCGATAGTAGTGAGACACGCAGTATATGGAGACCATGTGTGGTCAGGGAAACTGAGAGGGTGAATATACTTTATGAGATTGATAGATGAGTAATTTGTAGTATAGGAGATGAGTAGATGAAGGTTATGGAAAGTCAGTAATATCTATTTAAAAGGGTATTCAGATCTATAAGTGTAAAAGTATTCGTTTCGGCCCATCTAACCTGCTTAGATAATACAGCTATATAAATAGTCTTAGGTATTGTGTAGTGATGCCAGCGAAAAAATTATAATCTTAAATCCTTTGCATAAGAATTAAAAAAACTATCAGTTATATAACATGTATGACGATATTCAATAATATATAATATATATGATATACTTATAAGTCACTGAGTATATAGTATATATTGGTAACGTCAGTTTTATTATTGTTATAAATCATAAATCGGTAAACTTATATTATTTTAATATATCATATATATTATATATATATATAATATATATATAATATATAATATATAATTATTTCATATATATATAAAATATATATATATATATATATATATATATATATAATATATAGTGTCTATAGTAATATATATATTATATATTATTATATATAATATTATATATATAATATATATATATATATATATATATATATAGTATATTAAATATGCAAAAAATGTATATTATTTTCTTTTTTCCAAAAAAGATTTAAATGTATAAAGATTACTACTCACACATGAATTTAATAGATTAGTGCTAGACAAAGCAGCAATGTTGCACCAGAAATGTTCTCAACTTAATAAGCGCAATTTCATCGACTGACAATAGTATGTATATTACTTTGAATCCAGATCTAGATTATAATAATTTATTTATATAATAATAATATTTATTAATTATAATATTATTATTTATTATTAAATATAGATATATACATAGTATATGATACTAACAATGAATTTAAGTGGTAACGATCATGATTCTTATTCATTATAATAATTATATAATAATTTTAAAAATCACATTATTAATATTATAGGTGTTTAAATAAATTATGAAAGAGTATTTCGGCTAGTGAATATTACTTACTACTATCACGTATTATTCTTACTTAGGTTTTAAAATATACACAGATGTTTATGTTTTTTAGATTACATTGAATTATAATAGGATTAAGGTATTAGTGTTATGTAGGTTAGGTTAGGATTGATTAAGTAATATTTTGGTATCATACTTACAAGTTAATAACCTAGTTTTATGATATTATCTATAACTCTCACAGAATGCAAACAATAATCTTAGATATTTGTCTAAAGTATCTATTTTTAATGAGATTTTATGTGTCAAAAGCATCGATATTATTATAGAATAAAAATGTATGAATTATATTTATAATATATGATTTTTAAATATAAATTATATGTTATTAATTATTTCGAAAGAAATAAGGCGTAAATTTATTTTTTTTTAATAGAATAATATAAATCGGATTTTACACACACACACACACAACTCTAGATTGTCAATAAGATTTATATTACTTTTTTTTATTATGTAAAGAATATTCAGATCCAAAGTTAAAATAAGTTTTCGGAAACAGATTTTATTCGTGAGAAGATGAGTGTCTTTCTAGAACACTATTTATTTACTAAGATTGGTTTTATTTATATTTATTCTTATGGTACAATTGATTTTCAAGATTAAAGGTATAATGAAATAAATAATTAATTTAATTATTATTAATTGACGCTATTATTACCCCTGCTATTCTGTTAATATATGATATTATGAAGTGAACCGCTATGGAAAAACGTGACCACACTGATTGTACTAAGCTTTTCGCCTTGCAGGATGTTGAATATACAGAGCTTGTAATCTTGCTCGTTACTAGATTTACTATACTGCTCATAACACAAATGAGTGTTATAGGTAATGATGACGTTACTTCGCGTTATTATTAAGCTACCTACGATATATGAGCATCTTATTCATTATTGCTGGACATCTCTCAAGAACATACAAAGGCCGAATAAGTCATAGCTCGGATTTTATTGAGGGGTATTGTGATGACTTTACCGTAGATCTTATATCTCATCTCTTCTTCTTGG
>JABUQX010015349.1:0-25203 GCA_015478945.1 Trachelipus rathkii | reverse complement strand
AACAGGGATTATTATTTATTCTTTATAACCTCATCACATTAAAATTTTATCAGGATAGGCTCTTATATAAGTCGTGTAGGGATGAGCAATTATCTTATTTATAACTTTATAGATAATGTTTTTGTATACTCCAAAAGAAAATATAATTAAAAATAAATTTTCCCATAAATTTCGTAAATAACACAATATGCCTAGTAAAATTTTCAATCCAGTGCATGAGAGTAAAAAAAAAGCTATCAGAATTTTTATTTTTTTTAAAAACAAACAGAGTAATAAGTAGGAGTTTCTGAATTTTGTATACATGAGCTAAGAGCACTAAATTTAAAAAATCAACACCTATATATATTATACTCAGTATTCTTATTCTCGGTCATAATGAGAAGCAATAATATTATCAAGTTTGACAGTCATTCAATAAATTGTAGAATTTGAAGCCAAAAATGTCAAAACATAGGTTTAGGATAGATATGAAAATTCCGAAGAATTAGACTTACTGATACACAGTGAAAAAATAACACTTATCACGTATAAACGTAACTGAGATTAATTAACAGTTCAGTAAATAAAGTATACAGTTTACTTTTTTCCCATTATATAATATTGGCGCACAACTAAGATAATATTAAGATTTAATATGTCATATCTTATTATATGGAGGTAGAAATATATGTGCGAGCTGATAAGCTCGAAATCACCAATTATATTGTACCTCATTACCTTTAATTGATAAATATTAAATATTAATATGATATATATATATAATATTATATATTGAGTATATATATAATATATATATATATAATTATATATTATATATATATATATATATATTAATACTTATATTAATATATATATATATATTAATATATATTATATATTATATATATATATATATATATTTATATTATAATATTAATATATATATATATTTAATAGTAATATAATTTATATATATATATATATTAATAACGGTATATATATTAATTTAATATATATAAAATATATATATTAATTATATATTATATATATATTATATATATATATATATATTATATATATAATATATATATATTTATTAATATATATATATCATATATATAATATATATATAATATATACTTATCAATAATATAATTTATTATAATTTTTATTATATTAATATATATATATATTATATATATATATATATATATTATAATATATATATATATTAAACGTATATTATATAATATTATATATTTATATATAGTATATAATATTATATAATATATATATATATATATATATATATATATATATCATAATATATATATAATTACTTAAATAAAAAAATCAGAAATAAAAAATTTTATTTATATATAGGCCTATAATATAATATTAATAATATAATATATATATATATCAGTAGGTATTTGTTATTTATTAATTATTCCAATTTCAATTTTGTTTCTGATTTGAGTTAATTTATTGCATTGTATATTTATTTATTGTAAAACTCATTCTTATCTTTCTGAACTTGTTTTGAGCAAATTTTTTTTTCATAAAGAATTAATTGTGATTATAAGTAATTTTAAACACCTGTATATAATAGTAATATATATTAAGTTAATTATATTTTACATCTATATATATATTTATATCATATTAGTATATATATATATTTTATATACAATTTCTATTATACTAATTCATAAATCACCGCCTATCATAATTCAATTTTCAAATAAAGTAATAAAAAAATCATATGCTATATATTACAAAATAATTGTATCTATATTTGTATATTCAAGATAATATAGCTATATATGCTATTTATAAATATAAAAGTACACACTGAGAGACTTATTTAAAATAAATAATAATTATTTATTCTATAATATAAAGCTTAAGAACCAATTTTTAAGGTATTATCTATAATTTATAATAATTAATCAAACTTTTATATCTAAAATAATAATAAAAATATATGATATCATATAAGACTAACTATAAAATGAACTAATTCTCACCAGAATTAATTGATCTAAAAATCTGAAGTTCCATTCGTTCAGGAACTCTGTACGTATACAAAATTTTTTATTTTCTAAATTAGCATTTAATTAACCTAGAGTACACCTATTTTAAAATTGATAAGTATTATAATAATACATATTATCCATACTATATTATATTAAAGCACTACATCAATACAATATAGTAGATTTTTACAATATAATTTATTTATAAAGAATAAAGTAATATAAAACCACTAAGAATCACAGATTAATTTATATACAGTTTAATATATATATAATTAATTAATATATATATATATTATATTTAAATAACTTTTAAAACTAAATATATATTAAATTATAACTATATCCTTAAAAATAATTATAATAAAGGTAATAATTAATAGTAGAATATATTTTAAGCTATTATATTTTTGTAATCAAAAAGGTTAGAATTAAAAAGGGAATTATGTGCCCCTGAAAAAAAAATATAAGGTTGAACATTCATGGGAGAATGATGAGAGGAGTCTCATTCTTGGAGGTTAATATTATGAATGACTGGAACTATTGATCTATTGATTCTCTCTCAGATAGAGCACTCAAGGGAAATATCTGTATATGGTTTTCTAAAATTCAGATTAATGATGATTAATAGATAATAGCTACCATTGATTAAGTGACTCTTATATTTTATTTTACCATTTAAATAATGCAGCAAAATATAAAATTTAAGAATTCCTATGTTTCACCATTTACTTTATGAGTATCGAAAATTTGGCTCAGCTCGATACAAATATTGGACCTCATAGTCCCATTAATTGAGTAAATATATATAATATATATTATATAATATATATATAATATATTATATATTAATAATTATATTATATATATATTATATTTATATTAATATATTATATATATTATATATATATATATTAATATATAATATAAATTAAATTATATATATATATATTATATATATTAATAAATTATATATATAATATATTATTTATAATATATATTTTAATTTATTTATATACACAATTTCACAGATTTGGCCATTTAAGTGGACGAAATTTAATTTTCTTAATGAAAAAAGTATATAATAATTAAATAATATAGAATATATTCCTCAGATATTATACAGTATATATTTAATTTTATCATAATAATCAAATTTATAATTATATACTTAATAAATATATATTATACTTCTAAAAATTATATAATTAAATATAATGGTAATTATAACATTGATT
This sequence comes from Trachelipus rathkii, assembly GCA_015478945.1. Taxonomy (NCBI): domain Eukaryota; kingdom Metazoa; phylum Arthropoda; class Malacostraca; order Isopoda; family Trachelipodidae; genus Trachelipus; species Trachelipus rathkii. The sequence goes on along the minus strand of JABUQX010015349.1, from coordinate 21,947 downwards.
TATTTACTAATTTTTAATATCAAATATAATTAAATATAAAAATAGTACACAATTTGTTAGGCCCTAAAAATAAATATCAAACAAATCAAAAAAATCATGAAAAAATCTTTTATTATATTTATTATTTTTAGGCAAATTTTTTTTATTCTATATAATTAATATATATATAATATATTTCCTTTATAGTCTCCCCTTGATTAAATTTAGTAACATAATATTTTCAATTATAATATATTAGTATCATAAATTAATCAATGTCGTCATTACTTAACTTTTCACTAAATCTAATAAAATATAAATTCTTGAGATGAAAATAAAATCAGATAGGACTTGATTTAACAGGGCCTATTATTATATATATATATATATATATTATATATAATTAATATTATATATATAATATATAATTAATTAATATATTAATAATATATATATATTAATATATATATATAATCTATATATATATATATATTATAATTAATATATATCATTATTATATATATTATTATTAATATTTATATATATATTATTATATACTATTATATATTCATAATTAATATAATATAGAGGAGAGACAAAAATTTAAATAACTTTAAAAACAAAACATTAAATAAAATATACTTAGCTAGTAATTATAACATTATTATTAATTAGGTAATATATATATATAAATCTAATAATAATAATACTAATTTTATATAATCATAATAATAATTATAAATATATAAATAGATAATAATTAAAAGGCATTTGTTATTCAGAAAGAAGGGACAAATAACTAAATCAAAGGTATCTTATAAAAATCATATGTAATTTATTTTATTATATTATTTATTTTTTAAGGTACAAATTCTTTTTTCTAAAATTAATAATTATAATACTCATATGATTTATATTCACAATAACTCATTAGTAATTATAATAGATTAAGTATATATAATTATTTCATACTATATGTAGTGGAAGAACCAAGTTGGTGACAGGGAAATGAAATAGTTACGGTCACTTGACCTCCAGTTGAAAAAAAATATATGAATAATTATTAAACAATATAATACATTCGAAAATATTACATACACTTGTAATACAATTGTTCGACGAATAATCAAAGAGAATAAGGGAAGGTAAATTGTGATGTCTAACATGGCATAGTAAGTGAGGATTATCGATACTAAATGAATACAGTTGTTTTTAAACGGAAAAGTACCACTAGTAAGGACACGATATGTAATTCGAACGAGTAATCCCTAGAGATCCTTTCACTACGAGGCCCTATCAATAGGCCCTCAGTATAGTATGGCAGAAGGCATACGGGTCGGGCAGGGACTACAAGCAAAATTGCTCCCAAATCGCTATAAGCCGATGGGGTGTTCTCGCTGATACGGGGAAGTAGAAGAATCGGATCACTTATGAAGATTTTAGTAGGGAGCCGCGTACAGACCTGAAATGTGAGCGAAGTCAAAGTCTAGCGTATATATTTAGTCACCATGGACTGATTCATCCCTTTAGCTACTGCCAGGATGAGAGAGCTTAATCCAAGAACGTATTAAAATCACCTGTTTTATACATTCGATCAGTTATCCCTCACACGCGAAAACCGTGGCATGCTAGTGTTACGAATTCTATGTAATTTATTCTTGCGAAGCCAACATCTATGATCTCTCTGAGTATTCTATTTATTTCGGAGTGTCGTTCCTTTGCGTGCATATAATTCTTCTCACACTAAGTTTTCTCTCTCTCCTGTAGACAACTCTCTATATATTAGATTACAATATTTCAATGTTATTAACTGTGTCGGGGTCTCCCCAGGCGGTAGGATTCTCGGCAGGCACGATCGCGCTATACTCAGCAATAACTCATAAACAATGTCTAGTCCTTAATTGCTCAGAACACGACCATTCATCTCATGGATTCCCTTTGTGCCGCTATCATTGTAACCTATAACCACGCCGTCTAAGCTATAATCTTTCATTATTCGAGGTCTGGTTTTAGTTTCACAAAATATCTTTATGATGTGATGCATACCTTTGACTATCAATCTTACTCTACAATTAAGGTCATTAAACTCTAGACGTTACATATTTATTCCAGTATTTTTTGGCCATATATATACTATTGCAACACACCTGTAACTCGTACAGTTACGCCTCTTTCTCACAATGCCATGTTCGATCCATACTGTGGATATAACAGTATTGTAACTAGACTTTATAGGAGATACTGGTGATTTACTCCTTCGAGATATATGTGCCTCCATTGAGGAATTGGCCTATAGTTCTGTAACTATATACATTAACACAGGGTAATAAAATACCGCTCATTATATATACAAAAATTAAGATTTGTTTCAATGGCACTTGGTATTAGCAATAAACTATTAAGACTTAGGTTGAAATATTCAACACTCACAGAAAAGTAGCTAAGAAAATAAATAGAACCTACTAGTACAGATTACTAAGTAGAAATTTAAGATTATGGTGATTTATAATGAATATATATTAAGAATAAATTTGAATATATTAACATATAATTACTAATATTAACTTTATATTTAATAATTAATTTGAATATTAAATAAGATTTAAAGATATTCATGAGTGCTTATATATATATAAAGAACATTATATATATATGTGAGGGGTCTTGGTTATTATAGAAATTAGTCACATATAAGTTAAGATCACAAGAAATATATAAATCAAAGGATTTAGGTAGAATTTTATTGGGGAAGTACTTATATAAAGAAGGATTAGAAGTGAGTACTTTCCTGTATGACATCACATTTTTCAATATGTTTAATAACTTATCCAGAGGGGATGTTGCAGATACGCTGGGATCATGGACGATCGCGATAATAACTCTTGTTTGTAGAAGTTGGATAATCCGTAAGGTACGGAGTACGGTAATTGTTCTCAAGCTGGATAACGCAAAGATATTCTGACGGTGAGGCATCGAGTCGGAGTCGGAGTCGGAGTGAAGTCGTTATATATTGTTAGAGTATAGTAGGAGATTTGGAGAGTATCGGAGTCGGATGTCGAAAAAAATATTTGTTTATATTGGAACCGGACTCCAACACCCTGATCTCTGTGACAACTCTGAGAGATCTTATTGCATTAGGGGTTTGTAACGCAGCATATCTCACATTCCACAATAAGTTATATTATTTTCACAAACATGGAGATATAGTTTACGGTAAATGAACTCCACTGCAGAGAGGGAATATTGATTAGATTTCACAGTAACCCGACTCATTAACCAAGAGTAACCTAGACCTACGCACTCACCACACACTCACATACACCAAGGTAAAAGTGTAACTTTCAGTTTAAGCTAGTTTTACACATATAAATGTATCGCGGTGACGGCCCAAAATAAGAATGTACTACAATCTTGGATTTTCTTACTGCGAGTGGATGACTTTAGCACTAAAAGGATTACCTAATCTTACGCGCTTGTCAGCTACGATGTGGAACACTTGATAGTTAGGATTAGTGGAAGGGTTTCATAGGGAATTTTTAGTTCAACCTCTTGGACCTATCCTTCTGATCAGATTGAGGACATTTTAGCTCCTAAATAAAAATCGTAAAAGTAAAATTCATAGGACACATATATTAGGATTTCTCTTTTCACTCTCTGATATTTTAGACATTTATATAGACGGCATCAAATTTTTTCTTTGCTCAATTTTTCTAATAACTTCCACAAAATAATAGTTAACTACGTTCTACGTAAACCTGAATTATATGATGAGGAAGACATTCTTAGTAAAATTGTTAATTTTTATCTACATCTATCTTTTTAGTTATTAGATCGTAAATGTTCCGACTCACATAGTGTTTTTCAATATCGCAGTTTTAGTTCCTATGTATATAAGTATATAGAGTAGAGTTCATAACGAATCTATCTAATGAACCTAGGCTGTACCCCGGTTAATAAATGCTATTACTAATTATTCTCATTTTTAGTTGCATTCTCTAACACATAACTATATTATTCTTATATAAAATCAATATTAATATAATCTATTCTTCTTACTGCAACTTATTAATTACCGCATTTAATAATATATAAAGAGCTTAATCTATATTCTACTATATGTTATTAGTAAAATTAAATTTAATCTAGAGTAACAACTCTAAGAGAGCCAAATATTGATAATATAGAGAAAAACCACACTAAAAAAAATTCCAAGATTATCGTAGAGAATCTAACAATGGAAAATCAGATGTGATTGATGTATATATGATGTTATTATTTTTGAACTTTTTTTTTGAATAAAAAAAAAAAAATCAGATTTACAAAAATTCTGCTAAATAAAAAAAACTTGATAATAATAAATTAAATAGAGAATATTATTTACAAGGTTTTTAGCTTTTCATCTATTGAGACATACTGTGAAGTTAGTTAATTAATCGTCTCTATAAATTACTTAAGTATATTGGATTAATAAGAGTTAAGAATGAATTATATAAGTAAGAGTTATCAATATACAAGAATAATATATGAAATGAAACTAAAAAAATAATATTATTTCATTTGTATTAATATGGTTGATAATTATAGATAGATTGTTAATACACCAAATCCAATAATAGAATTATATAGGAACCATATTACATAAACAGTTGAATTATTATTTAAATTCATTTCAATGATCTTTAAATATAGATATTTAAGAGATGGAATTTTATTATTTTTATAATATATGGGAATAAAAATTTTGTATTTTAGATAAAAGTAGGTTAATATTATATTTGGTTTTAAAAACTTATAAAAACTGCTATATATCTGTATAAATAATCGCTTAACAATAGTAATACAAGGGAAATGTATGATAATAGTATGAATACAGTTATTGTTGAGAATTATAGTAATATGAGTAGATAGTTATGTATTATAAGTGCGAAAAATGTAAAATAATATTATAATATGTAAGAAGCCTATAATACTTATGATATATATATATCATGGTGATATATATATCTATATAGTTATATATTAATTATATATATAGTTATATTATTATTATAATAATATATATATATGATGATAGTTATATTATATATTATATATATATTATATATATATATTATGATATATTTTTAATATTATGTATATATATATATTGATATATATAATATTAATTATATTATATATGTATTAAATATTAATTATGTATTAATATTATTATATATGTGTCATATCAAAAACTACAATTAGCTACATGAGCGGTAAAAGATAAATACATTTTTGGAATCTGCGTAAAATTTTAGAGTAATAGAGGTAAATAAATTAGTATAAATAAGAAATAATAATATAAAATAAATAGTTAACGTGTTAATAATATAGTAATATGATTAGCGAGCCTATTTAGAGACCTTTTATTTGGTTACTCGTTAAAATAAGTAAATAGACTTTCTATTATTATTTTATTGTATAGCTGTAATTATATTATTATTATATTAATATCATAAAATAATACCCCAAGGTATATCAGACACTAGTATGGAATACATAGGAGTCCGGGGTCTCTTATTCGTATACTTTCCGGGGATAACTAACGGGAGTATGAGACATAATTCCCTATACTATCCGGGATAGGTTCTTACCGTGACCCGACTCTTTGATGTCGCGGGGTTCCTACTCGCCCTCCCTACGGGGTATTATATGGAAGAAACGTCTCCACCTGTATGTTTATCCTACCGTTCAGGTTCGTAGAGCCTATGACACTAAATTTGCTAGTTGATCTAATTAATACCTTTTATACAATATTAAATATATACTATTTAATATTATTATTTATATATAACAAAATACTATTCATTATTACGTATAAGAACCTCATCAGTAAACAAGAGAAAACAATAGGGTACTTTTTCAGCTGATATATAGTAAAAAGTATTTTGGATTTGAATAGAGTGATGCTGTTAAATGGCAAAGTATTCAATTTTATAACTCATTCATGGCTAGTTTATGTATTAATATTTGGTAAATAATATACTATTATAAAAATTAAATTTATTAGATTATTTGTAATATGATTTAAAAATAAGTCTCTTTATCTTAATTTTTTAACAATTTATATAAATATCTCAGGTTACTATATTGTACCCATTAAGAGGAATGAGTAGTATATAGCATTATTACGATAATCAATACTGATCGCCATACCTTAACGGCCTATGCATCCTAAACTCTTCAACTTACATCAATGAATACACTACAACAGTCTCCCTAGGCTATCTACACACTCTCAAAACTAAATAACTACTACAACTAGCCCAATATTCCATACCTATTTACTACTAACTTTTTTTATAAGTTAGAGCATTTTTTCCCACCATATCAACAGACGTGATGTACACACTGTAACATACAGACTTTAACTATCACTCGTCAAAGGCGGATTGGTATAATATGTGTATTTGGTGCGTATGTATCGGCACTCTGGATGTTGTGATGTTGGGGTGGAAATTTTCAATGTCATATATTATGAGTATATTATTATTTTGTTATTTTTATGTTTTTATGTTTTTGGTTAAATATGAAGGCCTCTCCTCGTCATATAATAAATAATATCTCGATAGACAGGATTGGGATATTCAAAGCCATTAATTTTTCAACCAATGTATGCTTACATCTCTCCAGTTACAAACGTTTAGTATGTTTGGGAGATAAGTAATGAGGATATTTGGATACGGTAATACTTTAAAGCCTCAAATATCACCTGATATCAGTATGTTACGGTTTTATTAATATGTTAATAAAATGAGTGTGGCACATATTGAAGATGATATATGAGACGTGAGAGAATATATATATTTAATAGTTATATAATTAATGATATGTAGGATGTGGTTGAGAAAGTATAAATTAGTAAACTCATAAATAACGAACTGTTTAATGATATATCATGAGCAGTGAAGAATAAGAAAATATGAGTAAAAGAATATAATATTGATGAAAGGGAAAGTTAAAGTAATAAATTATTATAAAGTAATAATAAGTAGTGTGAAGCTTAATAAAATCTTTTACCAAAAATAAAATCAAAAGCTAGATAATAAGTCTCATGGCTCTACTCACGGTGTTTGTCTATATAGCTCGGAAATATAGTTGGATTTATGAGGATATTTAGCTAAGGGAACGACTAATTAATTATTATAGTTTATGACGTAGGATAACGAGGCTCATACACCTATATACATTAAATACGTAATATATAATAATTAATAAAATCAATGTGAAATTTCTCTCCTGAGAGAAACTGAGAGTGGGAGGTACTTATATCAATAATATTATATATGGTATGAATTAGATACTAATACAATCACAAACAAACTAATAAAATCATTAATATACCAGAAATAATAATAATAATTAAGAAGGGAAAGATTTAGACATATATAGATAAATTTTTATAGTGTGTGAGAATATAATACGATACAAGAGAGATAATCACGTGAACTTATACTACTCAATTTACACTAAAAAAAATGGTATAAACTATTCTAATAGATGAGGAATATTAGTATGGATAGCGAATACAAGATCCAAGATGAGAAATATGAACAGAACTTTAATAAGAGTAATGTCTATAGAAATACATGAAGTGTTAATATATATATATAAAGAAAGTGAATAGAGTAACGAACGAAACTACTATAATGGAATAATGGTAAAACCGAATAAACGTATTGTCACTCAAACATATACTACAAATAAGCAGATCACTAGAATGAAGTATATTAATATGATATACTAATATGATATGATAAGCTAAGTCAAACCTGATAATTCATAAACCAATTCAGTAGCAATGATGAAAAGAACTTTTAGCAGCCCAAGAACCACATGACGCTATAAAGATAAATGACTATACAATTTATTTGGTGATTATTTATATATACTTTTAGATATTAATAAAAAATAATGAAACCAAACTTATAAATATTTTAATTTACTTATATATATATATATATATATATATATACGTATCAGGTTATTATAAATTTTGTATTGTTAAGAATGTTTAAATTGGCAGGGTCATTTATATGTATATCTGAGTAATAATATATAAGAATGAATGTGAAGGTATATAGCTTGGAGTAGACGATATATTATTAGTTATACCTGAACTACGAGATAGTGAGGAAAATAGACATACAACATATTGATATTAATAATTAAAAATTGTATTTTTAATTCACACAAATTAAATTTTTTGAGATTATGTATTTATCTCAAAACTACCTATTTCTTAAGTCCACGAGTTAGTGCCTATAATTATGTAAAATGAGATTCTCAGCAATACACATATATGGGCAGGGTTATCTAAGTCTTTTTTCTTCTTTTAATAAACTCTCACTACCTTTATCTTGTGAATAGTATATAAGGTTTCCCCTAGAGTGGGGAGGAAAATTATTTATTATTATTAAATAAATGCAAAGTAGATCTTTATATATCCAGATAAGTTTTTACTTTAAAATGAAAAGTAAATGAAAATATTTGCATGTATTCTACATATCTTTATATATACAAAGAATCTCCTTTAACGTAAAGATGAATGTCAACTGACATAATATTAAACATGATCATGTTTAACGTTTTCCATAATATAGACTTTATTAATTTATTATAAATATCATTAGAAGGATCAATATACGTATTTCTCAGTCATTTAGGTTAATCTACGACAGTCATATTTATCAATAAATTTATAGGCATAATATAATCATATAGCAGATATGTGATACACTTTTTTTATCTGCAAGAATACAATATACCAAAATACTTAATATATAATAAGTAATTTTGTTATATATATCAATATCATGATTATTGGAGGAAGATAAGTAAGAGAAAGCTACACCATAATACTAAAAATCATACTAATAACACAGAGTAACTACAGCAAATAGTACATGTACACTAAGTCACTCAACTTACAGGCTATAGTCTCTGATAGAAGTAAGTAATAAGAAAGATATAAGAAGATAGATAGATAGAAGAAGAAGATAAGAAGATAGAAGAAGAAGAAGAACGAAGAAGAAAGTAAAGAATAAGAAGAATAAGAAAGAAGAAGGAATAGAAGTATAGTAAGAAGAAGAAGATAAGTAAAGAAGACTAAGATAAGATAAGTAAATAAGAATAATAATAGAAGATAAGAACAGAATGAAGTAAGATAAGATACCGAAGAAAGCTAAGAATAGAATAAAGTATAGATAAGAATAAAGAAGTAATGAAATTGAAGAAGAAGAAGAAAGTAAGAAGAAGAAGAAGAAGAAGAAGACACGAATCTAATTATGAAAGAATAAACAAGTAATATAAACATAGCAAGTAAAGATAGATAAAAAAGAAGAGAAAAAATAAGAAAAAATAAGAGAAGAAAAAGAAGAATATATATAAACAAGAAAGATAAAGATAGTAATGTATTACAATTTATTTTTAAAGATATAAGTATAAAGATAGAGAATAAAGTATAAAGTAAAGAAGAAGTAATAAGATAAGATAAAGTAAAGTAAATAATAGAATAGAAGATAAGTAAGTAAGAAGATAAGATAGGTTATAAAATGTCAGGGGAGCTAGTATTAAGGTAATAAGAGACATTCTTAGAATGAAAGTAAATGAAAGAAGAAAAAGATAGAAAAGTATCTAAAATAAAGAAAAGAAGAATAACAAAATAAGTTCCACAAAGAAAGAAGACAACTAATCAAACTCTTCAGAGCTACCTAATGCTCCTTTCTTGCTCTTCACTGAAAATTTCACGGCGTTTTCAATATTTCAACTCACCATATGTCCCTGTACCTATGTCAGCACTAAAAAAAACGCACAGAAGATGAGTATTATACTAAATCACACTCATAAGGACACTACAAATCTATATTAATTATATAAATCTCTTCCTACACGTTATACTTCCTCACATTCGATACAAATACCATCACCACTCACACAGAAAATGCACCTCCTCAATCTGGATTGCCATCACGTGTTCACTCTAACGTAACGCACAGTCCACCCCACATAAAATATCTTCACACATTTGAATATTTCACCTTTCTCTCTGCTCACACTGAGAGTTGTACGCTAACACTTTTTCCACCCTGCTTATTCCAGTTCTATTCCTTATCTACCTCATTGGACCGGATCCAACCTGTTACACAGACCTCCCCTATTATGTATGAGGGTATTGTATATACTACACCATAATCGAGAGAGCAGTGATATACTTTACAGATTCGCGTCTTATCTGATTGACAAACATCCAACTTAGATTTCAAATCTATCCGCACTCCTCCGATATCCAACATTATTTATTCGCCAGTTTCCATATAAGGGCGAGACTCGGTCGCACTTATGAAATACCCGATGTTTACCTGGGAATTATCTTCCTCCCTTCCCTCCATTAAAATAAATCTGAGATGGTTGTAGCTTAGAGTGTGCATCTCTCCCCTTACCACCGATTTATTATTACTTGCAGTTGATGAGGAGTGTAAAAGATCGGGACTTATCTACTGGAGTCTAAGTTGATTTAATTACTGAAAAAGAATTATAACTAATAACCTACGGTATATCATTTTCAAGTCTTAATATATAGTTTGAATAAAATGTAAGTCTTGTGGCATCATAAACATCATATGTAGATTATGGCTAATTACCGGTAAATTGAGTAACAAAATAATATATATATAATATGAATAATCTTTAGTAAATAAGCTATTATAATATCACTTCCTATATAAGCTCCTTAAAGTAGCTCGGCTAGTACGGTAATTATTCTTTGAATATAATACAAAGATACTACCCTTAATAAAAGGGAAGGGGGAAAATACAGAAAGTTTTAAAGCTTTGGAAGGTAAATTTTGCCTCTTAAATCATTAAATAAACATATATAGATATAATTTATTATATATAAAATAAACTGGGATCTTCCGGTTTTTAATACCAGTGTTCCTGCATTTCATTTCTTTTCTTCTATTCCTCCACTTACATGCTTAATAATTCTTACACTGGAGTTGTGGGCTATGCGTGTATCAGTCACAGCTAAAGGCGGGCATTCAATTTTGGTTTTTATTATTTTTAGTATGAGGGGTAGTTCATCTCATTACAATCCAAGAATTCCACCCTAGGGCCTGGTTTTACTCGACAGCATCGCTGCTATAGTATGGATCCCCTCACTTGTGGTTGAACAATTTCCTCAGCGTAAGGTGGGTAAATAATTTTCACTACTGGGCTCATAACCCACATACCATACAATCTAGTGTTCCCTTCCGTTTTTTTTTTAATTTTTATAATTTGGCGTACTTCGGGGGTAAACTTATTATGTTTGTTTCCATCATTGTGGTTAGTGGCCCAGTCTGAGCCATACAGAACGCTATGGATATACGACACTTATAAACTACATCATCTCTTATAAATCTAACTATTTTATGTCTGAAATTGGTCATGGTCAACATTAGGAATAGTTCATTTACATGGAGGATAAATCATGTTTAATACTATATGAACCTACACATGATCATCTTAATGGGAGGATATAACATTGATCTTTTATTTTCTCATTCACTCACGCATTTGCGACACCCTAGACTTCACTTTAAATCTAAAACAGTACCAACAATTTAACTCACATCACCTTTCCTCACTGATGGAGACCATTCATTAATTAATTCTCATACTTATCAATTTCGCCTAAGCTTTGTATTTTAATTACATTAATTACAAATATTTTTGATGCCCATGAAGATACTTTACTCCAATTCTGACACACAAAGATTGCGTCATAACGGTTTATACTTTTATTCCACCTTAAATCTTAAAACGCACCCGAGATGTTTGTCCGTAAGTTGATATAGAGATTCGCAACACAATGGGTGACGTGTACATTTAGTTTCACACTAGTCTCTGTTTTATACTTCATTTTAACAGAGTAATTTCAATAGTAAATAGAAGTTTATGTTTGAAGAGTTTTAATCAAGATAACATTTTAAAAAATCCCAAGTTCAATTTAAAAACGAGTTTAGCTATTTAAAAATGAAAATTTCCAAAGTTACTGTGATTCACAATCATTAATACAAGATCTCATTAAAGACGGAAACGCATCGCTCTAACGGGACAAACTTCAAAGAATCATCATATTTGCGAATTCTCACAATGTTAACGGATATTTGACATATAACTGACTTAATTGACATTCTCAATCTCTCAAACATTCACATCTATCGACCTCGAGACATCGGGACGATTTCTCCAGCATTTACAGGTTTATGGCAATTATAACTAATGTTAAACTATGGGCATTTCATCTTCTAAAATACTTATTACATCAAAGATTTCTAGCCTAAATAAATATTTAAAACTTGGATACTGTTCAATATTACCGTATCATCACATAAGCTTCATACTTGTCAAAAGATGATTAAATATTGATAGGTACATTTTCAAATTTTTAGTTCAACACGACTTTGAAATAGCCACACGGTAAATTCTATTTGCCATGAAAATTTTTGATCTACCCATATTACGTGTCCGATACATTCCTGACCCAGTTCCCTACAACATCTCCACTTCAGCTGTAGCTTTTACTTCTTTTCTGAGTTTTACTCATCAATTCAAAACCCTTTTTTCATTTTAGCAGCATATTATCTACACCTTTAATTCCAACTCTAAGCTAAATATATATGTACCTTAACATGGTGAAAACAACATTTAAGAATGGGTATACCATTATCTTTCTAAATATTTGCCCTTATCCTTAATCAACAACCAAACAATATACCAAATACTCATCAAGTATCAGAGGAAATGCCTTTAATCCTATATAAAGGGATCCAAACCCAACGCTTAACTCTCGTTCCATTGTCTCATTAAACTTCAGTCTATTATAGACTCTCCCTTACCAAACCCTTTGACATGTAATTCTTTCATCATTTCATTTATATACAGAATTAACATAGCCATGAAAAACAAATACATAACATCTCTATGTCTCCAACTACATCGCATTGATTCAATTGAATTAAGATATGCTAATTGCCTCCGGTTTTCGCATTTCACTTCAACTACTTCACAAAGTGGGCGCCTTAAAAGATTTCCACCTCATCGAGCCTTATGTTCAAACATATTCAAACATATTGAACAATACCTTCCTAATGTAATTTACTTCCAGTCCGTTTATTCAAATAGTGAATTGCTGTTTCACCCCTCCTCACTCTGGCGAAATTATCATCTAGATATTTTTTATATACATTGACTTACTCGATTCTGCTTAAAAGAATGAATATTTCGATTAGAGGTTTTTTAAAAAAATTTAGGATCCCCTCAATTCTCAAAATAAAATATTACGCTCAATGAACTCTCAAAACTGAAGATGTCGATGTCGGTGCTTGGAATAATGCAGCCCTACTGCAATCTACCAAGGAACTTCCGCCACTACTAAGCGTAATCCTGCAAGAGTTGTAGGGTTGTTGTTGCAGGTTCTATAATTGTCCAACTCCGACTCGGATCTTAAATGAGACACTTTGAATTCGGATTTCACAACCCTAACTATATCCGTAGTTTCAAGATGCATACAGCTTAAAAATCCAAAATTCACAGCTAATCCGTCAGTTTAATTTTAATATCATCAATAAAGACAAATGGAACTAGGAAGTACACCCATGAAGGGGTAAACTTCAATTAGGAATTAAAGAAATTTTTAATATAGTCTAGTATTATTAAGCAAAACTTGTCAAAGAAATTCAAATGATTACAAACATTCTTAATTCTAAAGCTTTAAAAAAAAAAAGTTGTAAACTAATGTAAATTCTTTACCATTAGAATATACCAAAAACCTTCAAATTTGTCAAAACTATAATAATCCTTCCCAAAAAAATAACTTGGAATACTCAATTACTTTTAAGATAGGAGTGGGATATGTTCCCACAAATGTTCCTCCAGCACTACAACCAAATTCCTTCAAATACAAACTTCGAACTTGCAAAATAAGATATTCCAGAATGAAAAGACAAATAAGTAAATATTTTATTGAGGATTTTCTCTAAATAAAATTATAGAATTTAAATAAAGTTTTTAATTTTGTGTAGTTAAAGCTAAAATAATAAAATAAATAATTAATAAGATGCAGAAATTCTATTACCAACCAATTAAATTTTTTTTAATATAAAAAAGCCGAGAGAGCTCTATGAGAAAAGAAAGGATAAGAATAGTTGCCCAATTTATTTTCTTTAACAGGTATATGAGTGGGCAGAAAGGGAGGGGGAGGGGAAGAAAGAGATTAAGGGGTAGGTAGAATGGAGAACCGAGGGTGGGCAGCATTAACCCTTTTAGGTATAGCAATGCTAAGTTTGATCAAGACCTCCTGGTTTTCCTTTATGGACATATATTTAATCAAGTGCATAATATCATTTCGCTAAAATTAATCTTTTTATACAATGTGGGACTACGTAAATAAACTCTTAAATTATTTTTAAGGGTCTCAGTCATTCTTGAGAACCTTAGTCATAAAAATACCGGGAGCTGAAAAAAAACTTTCTCTGATTTAGCGTGTTATTTTATTTGTATGCACTGCTTGTGCAGTATTCCCGTTAAATTCCATATGGTCCTTCAAAATATTAAAATTAGTTGTTGACGTCAAAACATTTTTTTTTAGCTTCTTCATTTATTTAATATCATAATAATACTCTTGCAATAAATCATCTTCAGATATTTTGCAAATAATAATTTGAATTAATGATTCCAAATCATCTTCAATGTAAGAATGACATACATTGGCTATAGCCTTATAAATGCTAATCAGCAAATTTCTTTACCTTTTACTGAAAGAGGAAACCAAAAAAAAATCCTGAATTTTAGGTCAATTTGACTTTGGTGAAAAGAAATTGGAAATCCCGAATTTTAGGTAAATTTGACTTGGTGAAAAAGAAATTTGGCATTACAATAACTCCTTTTTGTCTCTCTGGTAAAGAAAGGCTTTCATACACGTTTACTATTTCTGTCGGAAGAGTATTGGAATTACTTTATTTAAGAAATTTCCATCAAAAAATTTTATATCTTAACGTTTTTAAGGTCTCGTCTTCTGAAAAGAGCAATTTCAAATCAAATTCAACAAGATGTCTTTAAATATATTCTTACTGGTTTGCACTGCTCTTAAGTTTTAAGGAACGATGTCTTTTTTTTTTATTATTTTCAGGAAATAGATATACAAGGGCTACTGCCATTTTTAAAAGCTCTAAATAGCTTATCTCCTTTTCCCTTTAAACTGAAGGATAAGAGAGGAGAGAGAGAGATGAGACGAGAGAGAGAGAGAGAGACGAGAGAGAGAGAAAGAGAGAGAGAGGAGGAGAAGAGAGACCGGAGAGATGAAGAGAGAGAACTTAGTCATAACTCTCTCTAACTATTGGTCAAGTCTGTTATTTGCAATCGATGCTTGTTAATTTATAGGTTAATTGTCGAAATTGATAAGCCGCTTTCCACCACCAATATATATATATATTATTATATATATTATATATATATATATCTTAAATATTATACTATATAATATTATATATATGTATAATTTATAGGTCTATCTATAGATATATATATATATATATATATATATATATATATATATATATACGAGTATATTAATTAATGTTAACATCTTTAAGGAGCAGAAATATTAATTCTTAAATATTTATTGCTGATATAAATCTTAATTACAAGTAATTATCAACAATAATAATAAAAATAAATTAAATTGAAAATAATAATAAAAATAAAAATAATAATATAATATAATAATAATAATAATAATAATAATAATAATAATAATAATAATAATAATAATAATAATAATAATAGATAATAATAATTAATATAATAAAGATAATAATATAATATTAATAAATAAATAATTAAGAATAATTATTAAAGATTTTCTAAATTAAATATGACGAAATTTGAAAAAATAATATTTATCAATTTAGTGTTAAAAAAAAACAAAATAAATTTAGTGTTATTTAAATCTAAATTAATTAAAACTCATATTCCTTATTTTGGTCCTTATTGCAACGGTCTCATCATTCATTATCATCATTTATCAGATCGTTTATCGAGAAAATCGTGATTTAATCTCACGTTGTCTAAAAAGAGAAAAAATGTTGTTTAACAAAATTATTGAAAAAGTGTTGTTGAGATTTGGATAATATTAATAATAATAATAATAATCCAATAATAAGTTTAATAATAATAGTTAATAATAATAATAATAATAATATAATAATTATAATACTAATAAGAATATAATAATAATAATAATAATTAATATATAATAATAATATACATAATAATAATCAATAATAATAATAATAATAATAATAATTAAAGAGGCTAGAAAAATTTAGTGAGATTAAAAAATAAAAATTCAAATATGGTTTTGATCATCTTCTAGAAAAGAAAAAAGAAAAAAAGGCACAAGTTTAAATTAGGAGGCGTTTTTCAAATGAAATAAACAAGTGTTTATTAAACCCCTTTTTGGCGTAAACTGACATTATATATATATATATTATAATAATATATATAGTATAGTAGTATATAATATATATATATATATACTATATAATATATATATATATATATATATATATATATATATATATTATATATATATATATATATATTATATATTACTATATATATTATATATTTAATATTATTATATTTTTTTATATTTATTTTCTTATTTTTTATTATTTTATTATTATTTTATTATTTTATTATTATTATTTATTATTATTATTATTATATTATTTCATTATTTTATCTTTATTACTTTTATTTTATTATTTCATTGTAGACATGAAGGAGAAGAGAGACGAAGCGAGACGAGAGGAGGAAAGGAGAGGGGCGGAGAGGAGACTGGGACGACCGGACGCGGAGGGGACGAAGAGGTACAGAGAGGAGGGAGAGAGGAGGGGGGGAGGAGAGAGAAGAGATGGGAGAGAGGAGGAGAGAGGAGTCGGACTGAGCGAGGAGGTGTACAGACGAGGAGCGTCGTTGTACGCATCGTTCTATCTGATAAGATGTAGAATTTTTATTTACAGCTCGGTCGGATGTGCTCTTTGCTGTGTTATCTCTGGTGCTTCTTTGAGCTGATAGGTTTCTGCGTTTACGCCTCCCAGAGGAGAGGGAGAGAATACGCCCGGAGGGGAGGAGGAAGGAGGAGAGATAACGGTGGAGGAGGACGAGGGCATGAGAGGGGAAGGAGAGAAGAGAGGAAGGAGAGAGACAGAGGGAGAGACAGAGAGAGAAGTTATGTTAACAGATTGTTCTGTTGTATGTGTTGTCTATGTTTTTAGTGGTGTAATTTTTGAGATTAGTGTAATCACTATGCCGTAAACTGTAGTTTAACATTTTAATAGAAATCTCCTAGAGACGGGCAATATTTTGTATCCGTTCAGGTTAGTCGGACCGTGATACTAACCCTAGCTCTCGCGAGAGGGAAATCTACGATCCTTTTGCGAGAGAAAAAACTCGCATATATATATATATATATATTATATATATATAAAATATATATTATGTTTTTATTATATATATTATTCATATATTTATATAGTATTTTTTTTAATATATATATAATATTATATATTATATATATATATATATAGTATTATATTATATATATATATTTACTATATATATATTATATATATAGTATATATCATATATATATATATTATATATATATATATAATATATTTATATATTAATATTATATATATATTATACTTATATATATATATATATATATATATATATATTATATAAAATTAGGGAAAGTGAAATTGCAATTCTTAGTATATGCTTTGTAAGACTTTATAAGATTTTTTAAAACATTGTAAAACTTTGAAAGGACTTGAAAGGCTTTGTAAAGTCTCACAACAGTCTTTGTTTGGGCTTTGTAAAGTAGTTGCTTGGGGCTTTAGTTATTGTCTTGTAAGCTTGAAGTGCTTTGGGTAGTCCAGGATTTATTGTATGAGCTCGGTAGGCCCTTGAATATTTGCAGGGTCGTTTTATTGTAGAACTTTCTAAGGATGTTTCTGTTGGACTTGTAAAGCTTGTGTAACGTCTCAGTTATAGGTTACCGATAGGGAAGCAAAATTATTACATAAAATTAAGCAATGAGACTCAAGGAAGCGTGGAATAATTGATAGAGAGAAAGTATCTCCAAACTTTACCATGTAAGTATATAAGGAATCGAGCCATTGATCGTCAAGGTCCGGGTCAATAAACTGAGAGTGAGAGATTAACGAAACTGTGACAGGACGCGAGGAACATAGTCAAACCATGCTGTCATAAGAAGCAAAAATATATTGAAACTAATAGGTTCAGAGAGAGAGAGAGAGATGGAGAGAGATGGAGAGAAGAGAGAGAGAGAGAGAGATGAGAGAGAGAAGAGAGAATGTGGGGAGAGGGAAAGGGAATAGGGGAGCGGAGAGAGACAAAAACGAGAGAAAGAGAAGAAGAGGCGACGAAACGGGAGGAGAGAGCAACCCCCCGCCCCCAGAGAGAGAAGATCGGAAGAGGGAGAGGGGAGAGAGCAAAAATACTCCCACTTCTAAAAGCGATCACGATCTGTAGCCCATATATGTTTGGAGGGCGTAGCGAAACAGGGCGTAGGGCGTAGAAGACAGAAGGATGGAATACCTCCAGAGTTAATTCAAGAGTGGAGTTAGACAGCATCGAGTTGAAGGGAGGGTTTCAGTTTTAGCAGAAGGTTAAACATCAGGCGGTTACCGTCGTATCAATATATATATATATATATATATATATATATATAATATATAGTATATATATATTATATATCATGATTATATCTTGAAGTATCATATATCTATTATATATCATTGATATTATAATATATTATTATTATATATCTGGATGTTGTGTAGTTTACCTTTTACCACCGTGGTCTATACCAGGATCTCATGATCAATTACGCAACGTACAGCATTACGAGAACCTTCGGTATAGACAGCCGTCCTTGTCTCCATCACTCAGGACCGCCAATTCTGAGGGGTCGGATTGCTATGCCAGCGGACACCGACAACAATCATCTTGATCATACGGTGGACAATAAACAACCTCATCAGGCACAGCACAGAAGTACTCGTCTGTAGTACTATTCTGCCACCCTACCACGTGATCTCGCTTTACTTGTCTATATCTGCATTTGACAACACTCCAAGAGAGCCAGTAACAGCCATCATTTGTTCCTCATCACCGACGACCACCAGTTTCTCGACACGGGAGCCAAGACCAGTCGCACAACTGTCGTTCTCATCATGACAGAAGCGCAAACTTCATCACCAGGCCGGTAAGTACCGTTATATTTCTCTCTCATTATATGACAGTATTCTTACATTTTCCACTCTAGATGTATTGTAAAATACATAATATAATAATAATAATAATATAGTTAATAATATATATAATATAATAATATAATAATAATAAATAATATATATAATAAATAAATAATAATATAATAAATTAATAATATATATTTTAATAATCTTTAAAAAAAATAGTGAAAAGAATAGAAATAATAATAATATATTATAATAATATAAAATAATAATAATAATAATAGATAATTATAATATAATATAATTAATATAATAATAATAATATAATCAATAATATATAATAATTATAATAATAATAATAATAATTACATATCATGAATAATTAATAATAATAATAATGATAATAATAATAATGCTCGTGCGACGATTGTTACGTGTTTACATATGAAGCAGTCGACTTGCTGATTTCGATACAATACAGTCTGTTCTCTATCAACGAAAAATACTCTTCAGAAATCGAGCCGTCTACGAATATTTCTTTGCAGGATTTTATTTGATGATTCATGTTTCGACTTTTTGTTTTATTTATTGATTTTTTATCCCCTCGATTGTTCAAATTTCAAATTTGATATTTTCGGATTTTTTTTTTTTTTTTTTAGCGCCCAAATTGCTGTCTTACTATTATTTTTTTTATATAAAATAGTAAGATATTCTTTCAAACGCATATATACAATGCAAAGATGTGTAGATAAATATTAAGATTATTATTTGCTTTATAAGTTTTTTATTATTATATATATATATATATTATTATACTATATATATATATATATTGAATATATAGCAAAATATATAATATGTATGCAAAATGTTTATTGTTTATCATTTTATATAAATATAATATGTATACATAGATATTATATATATATATATATATTATATATATATATTATATATATATATTATATCATAGTATATAGTATATTTATATACTATAGTATATATATATAATATTATATGATATATAATATTATATATTATATTATATATTATAGTATATATATTATATATTATATATATATATATATATATATATGATATATTAGTATATATCATATATATACAGATATAACTGCCTGGAAGTTTTGTCACACATTACATCTTCTCTTGTATTTATTAAATTATCATTGAACTACAGATATAAAACTTAATTAATTAATTATAGGAGTTTTAAAATTTGAGATTAAATTTAAGCTTGAATGATACACGTTGAAGAATTAGGACTTAGTAATTTAGGAAAATAAATTTGACTAAAAATCCAAAAAGGTAATAATCAAAAAAAATTAAAAAAAAAATCATGTTTTTTTATTAAAATTCAAAATAAAAAAATCAATTGATTTAAATCATTTTATTTTTTTTTGTGCCAACGATGCTTCTTGTCATTTTACATTTAATTTTATTATTTATTTTTATATTATTCATTCATTATTATTATTATCTATTATTATCTATTATTAGTTTGTATTTATTATTATTAACTTATTATTATATTATATATTCATTATTTATTATTATTTTATTATTATATTACGAAAATGAGCATTTTGATTAGTAAATTATGATTGAGTAAAGGACTCAAGAATAGTTAGTTACTAACTTAATATAATTACCATTGTTCTTTATTCATTCTTATTTATTTATTTTTATTAATTCCTTGTTTATTCTTTATTCATTATCATTCATAGTTAATCTTTATTGTTATGGAAAATTATTATTATTATTATTATTATTATTATTTTATCTTATTATTTTATATATTTATATATATATATATATATATTATATATATTATATATTATATATATATATATTATATATATATTATTATATATTATATATATCATATATACTATATATATATATATATATAGTATTATATATAAATTTATATATACTATATATAATATATATTATATATATAATATATATATATATATATATATATAGTAGTAGTAAAATAGCTATCACGTCATCAATGTATATGATGACCTGTCAATTACTGTCAGGTACTATATATGTAAAACTAGGACGTATCTTATAGGGATAAAATAATAATAGTATAAATAATATAATATAAGTATCTTTTCAATAACAAAAAAATTGAAATTAGATATATATACATGATCAAAAACGGTAACATGGTTGGTAGTACGAGATCAAACTTCATTCTAGAAGTGGCGATAGAACCTCACTACGGAAAGGAATTGAACCAAGTTGTCGATATGTTTTTTATAGATCCTTTTGGTTTTAAGCATTTATTATATCGGATATATATGATGTTAATCGCTATTCGATTACATATTGACGAGAGAGTTCAACGAGAGAGAAGTTCAAGAAAAAAAAAGAAAACAAATAGCACAGATAATATTTTTAAGTAGAGCGCAAACAGCGGCATTCCTATATACAAAAACCTGGTGGCCAGACAACAAGTGATAGTCATTGTTTGGATGTATGTCGTTAATGAACAAGTAAAAATAAGGATGGTGTCGAAGATTTTAGACTGTACGTGGTGGACATGCGTGTGTGTGTCTC
>JABUQX010015348.1:15000-25166 GCA_015478945.1 Trachelipus rathkii | reverse complement strand
TTCCTCCTTCACTATGGCATCCTGGAATTTTTCTAAAAACCCTACTGCACCTTGATCTTCCTTGGGATCTTCAATCCCTTCGGGAATTGACTTACCAGTCTTATCCATTTCCTTCCCACTCATAGAAAAAACAAAGTCGAAAAATATATATACCCTACAAAAAATATGCCCTATATATATATATTTATATATATATACATATATATATCCAAAATATCCACAAAAGGAGAAAAAAGTTTAACTCAATATTATTTTTTTCTCTAAAAAAAAAGAAAAACTATATATAATATAATATATATATATAATTATATATATTATTATATTATTATAAATATATATTTATAGAGTATATATAATATCCCACAAAAGGAGACAAAGTTAACTCAATATTGATTTTTCTCTAAAAAAGAAAACTCAACCAATTTATATTATCAATTCCTTGATGGACTCAGAATTATTTTATATCCTTCCTTCTTCAAAAAACAAAGCAAAAAAAAATGAGATAAATTATGCTTCTTTTCCTTCTTCCTTTATTTTTTCTATCAAAAAAAAAAAAAAATTCTCCTTGCTTCGTACTTATCCTAAATACGGAAAACCAATCACCTAGTTTCAGGGTTACAAAAAATATAAAAATATTCCAATATAATAAAAACATTAAGTTTGGTTACCAACATCTTAAAAATAAATATATAGAAAAATAAATAATCTCTTTGTTCGACTTACACCTCTTTTTATTTTTTATATCCCTTAAATCTTGTTGTCCTTTTTTCTTTCTCTTTTATTTATTTTATTTTTAAGTGCTATTATCTTCTTTTTTTTTCTTCTCTTTTGTTTTTTAAATTCCTTCTTCCAAAGTCTAACGAGCCACTATTTGTGAAGGTATAGTTCTTTCAGTTAATTGAAATGGCGCTGTTTTACTTATTTTGAGCCTTTACGCGAGGTCCCAGGATTCTCTTTGGAGAAGGCTTATTCCTGACAACCTAAATGAGAAAAAAAAAGAAAAAAAGAACCACACGAGACTATGTAATTTTTGATATAATAAATAAACACTCAATTATAGTTATATCAATCTCATTGTAACTAATTACCAAAATATAGATTATTAATACTATTATACACTATACAATAATATACATAATAACCTATATACCCTATTACTAGAAATATTTATATCAAAATATTCTTATTATATACAATAATTAATTTTGAGATTTCACAATACAATTTTAATTTCAGAATTTTTATTGCAATTTACGTTAACGATCTCGCTCCTGAGCAACTTCATTCAAATTGGTCCGAAAGTAGTTTTCCTATGATCGGAAATTCCCTTGACATCCTACGTGAGTATTTAATTCTTACGAGGCACCAGCGACAGCTCGCTATGCTGTGATCGACTACAGCCCAACAGCACGATCAAGATTTTTAATTTCCAGTGAGAATGGTCTGAGACAAACGCGCCAGTCGTCACCGTCACGATGCTTCCCACACTTCCTGTTAGATTTGAGCCTAAAGGGCTAACTTAGCTATTGTCCTTTGGATTTGCTCCCGCAATCAGCACCCTGAAAATGACAATATAAATTTGTATTATAAAGTCATCATTTCCCTAAATCGAATTGGTAACAACAAATTATCCTAACACCGTTAATAATAATAATAATATAATAATAATAATAATAATAATAATAATAATACTAATAATATAATAATAATAATAATAATAATAATAATAATAATAATAATAATAAAATATTAATAATATAATAATAATAATAATATAATATAAATAAATAATAATAATATAATAATACCTATCGGTATACTAAAATAAACCACATTACATTTTAACACAACTACTAACGACAATTATACTATTTACGTCACGTGCCATCACACTCACAAGATATACTATAAAAATAACAATGAACATTTAATAAAAAATAGGCAACGTCGATAAAATAATAATACTAATAATATATTGAATATAAGTAATAATTAATATTAATAATATAATAATAAATAATAATATAATAATAATAATAATAATATAGAATAATAATAAAAATATAATAATATAAATTAATTAATATAAATAAATATAATAATAATAAATAACCAATAATTTCTATTCGGTAATTTTCCCTCACAATTTCCAATTTGCATAAACTTAACCTTTCGTCTGTGTGTCTTGTTATTTTAAAAATCCTTTGTGCGTTATAAATTTCTCATACCTACACGGCCTATGTTGCATCCCGCACACAACCACACACGCACACCCACACACACATCCACACACACACACATACTATATTTACTTTTCAAGTAAAATATTTAGCGTCTACCTAAATTTAAACACAGATGCACCGTTTAATTACATCTGTAACCTTTCACCAATTTTCAACACGAATTTCCTTAAATAGCTGGAAAATTCCCAATGTCCGTTTTTTTTTTCAATTCGCTATATATCGTTCTTTAATAATCCATAATTCACTCTATTAAAATCACCCTATTTCGAAATCTCAAACAATCCTACGATTCGTCAAACTGGCTTAATATTTCCCTTATGCGTAATTTGCTTTCGACTATAAATATGTTTTACTTTAAAACGATGCACAAAAATGATCCTTTTAAGGTTTTTACTTCAAAATGTACCATATACGTGAATAGTTAAATTCTGCTATTAAATTTGTTTTTCAATTTTGAACACAAAGCACTAAATGATATACTTTTAAGTTCTACTCACAAATGCTACTAAAATCATTCCTTTAATAAATGAGTGAATCTTCCACAAATAACAAAAAATGACTAAACCTTTCGACAAATAAAAACTTAGATAATACTCTTACCGATTACTGGGGAAAAATAAAGATGTTTGTTGTTAACAATTCCAAATCTTTACGATAACTGGAATTCGCGTGACTTATCATAAATTTTCCTCGTCACATTTCAGAAACTTTTGTGAACTATTTCAGTCCTTAATTTTTGATACAACTTCGATTTTTAACCTCTTTCAGAAAAACAAACATTTATTTATAAAAGTATTAACTAGAGCAATGAATTAGTGTTCGTCTACAATAATATATAATACTATATATATAATAGATATGATATAATCACACGGCTCTGGAACAGCACCTAGCGGCATATATATAGATAATATAATTTATATATATTATATATATATATATATATATATATATAATATATATAATACCGTTATATATATATATATATATTATATATATATATAATATTATATATAATATGATATATATATATAGTATATAATATATATATCTATATATATATAATAATTTATTATATAATATTATATATATAGATATATATATAATAGTATATATATATTATAATATATATATAATATATTATATATATATATAATATATATATCATATATATTTATTATATATAATATATTATATATATATTAATATATTATATATATATATATATATATATTAATAATATATAATAAATATAATAATATATTGATCAATATTATATAAAATTATATAATATTATATATATTTATATATAATTAGATATATATTAATATATATATATTAACATTTATATATATATATATTAATGATGTATATAAATATATTTTATTATATATATATAATTATATATATATATTATATAATATATATATATATTATAAATTTATTAATATATAATTTAAATAATATATAATATAAATTATATAAATATCTATATTATCTATCTATATAATTATATTTATTTAAATAGATATATATATAATTATATATATATAGTAGAATATATATATATTTATTATATATATATATATATATATTATACTTTAAATAACTTATATTTATATATATATAATATATATAATATATATTATATATATATTATATATATAATCTATATATATATATCTTATCTTTATATATATATAATATATATATATAAATAATATATTTATTTATATATATAATATAAAATTTATAATATTATTATAATTATTATTAAATATAATAATAATTATAATCAGCCGGCTCATTTCCCTAAAACAATATATGGTTATAGTCTGCATTTTTCATTTTATCACAACACACACAACACGCATATATATTATATAAATAATTTAATTATTAATTATATATATCATTATATTTAATATATATCATATAAATATATATTATATAATATTATATTAATATATAATATAGACTTCCCTTTAATAAGGGATGATTTAACCATTATATATCGAAACGAGGCGAGTAATACATTTTTTTTCGCGTGATTTTATCAAGGCAAATAGAGACGTGGGGTTTTGACAAGAGTTTTTTTTTTTTTTTTAAGACTAAACGGATACCCAAGATTAAAATTCGCAAAGATGGAAAGAGTCAGGCTCTCTCGGCCTCAGCGGGACACAGAGGGGGGACTTCAGTCCCCCCCCATGTCCCACCCGTCGGTCGAGCCCTAATAAAATACAATAAAAAAAAAATTAAAACCAAAATTAACATTAACAACAATTCAACATTGAATATATATAAAGCAACATATTGGGCAACTTTTCTCTCTCTCTATTGAGTTTAAGTTAAACGTCACAAGCTGCATGGTTAGACGATTAGTATTCAGCGATATTTCGATATCTATATTTTATGTACATCCTTTAAAAGGAAAGTTGCCTATATAGTATAATATAAATATATATATATATATTATAATTATATATTAATATATATATATATATATATATATATATATAACTATATTATATAAAGATATATAGTATATATAAAATATATAATATTATACTATATATATACTATAGTACTATATATAGATTATATATATAATATATATATATATATAATTATATAAGTTTATTATATATATATATATATATTATATATTATATATGTGTGTGTGTGTTGTGTGATGTTTGTGTGCGTGAGTGCAGTGTTTGTTTTAAAAAAGAGCATGAGACCCGTAAGAGGTAGAATCTAAGAAAAATTAAAAAAATTCAATTATTTTAAAAAATTATGTAACTTACCTTACAATTTTATCTTAAAAGAAAGTCGCTTCTATCTTTTGATTGAGCAAATTTATTAATCACTTTATTATTAAAATCTTTCATGCCCATATAAAGTCGTTTCTCGATCGAAGCCATGCTAAGGCGAATATGATTTCTTCCCAATGGTGTTTTAAGAAAGATTTTAATCCTTTTTTAAATAAGAAAACAGGCTCTGCTATTGAATCGTTGTCATCGAATATGGTTATTAAACTGATTCAATAGTTTCTACACATTTTACTAAAAGTCGGATTTCAAATGATTCTCATGTAATAGTAAATCGAATAAAAAGCTATAGCTCAGACAATAGAATCGAAACTTCTTCTAGGCTTTTAAATTATAGATAGTTCTTTTTAAGTTTGTTTATGTCAAAATGAAAGTGTACACTATATAGTTCATTCTAATTTTTCTCAGAATATATGGAAACATACTGAGAACATTTCCGGACAGAATAAGTGGGAAACAATTACAATTCTGAGAAATGATTAAATCTATCTTTATCTGACAAATAATTGAGAGATGATTGATAGAGGGATTTGGCAGGTGTGTTAGAGTAAAGGAGGTGTTTATGAAAGAAGCGATAGATAAGGCAGGTTAATGGTTGTGAGTGAAGACATTCCTCGGTGCGAGGTTATGTTGGAATGGGAGAAACTAGGAAACAAGTGTCTGATTTAAATATTTAGGAATATATGTTGGATGAATGGAGAAACGGGATGATGCAGAGTGTAGTAAAAGTTGTGAATGGTAGGGAAGTGGCTGGTGCTATTAATAAATCCTTGGTAGATGTAAAGGACATAAGTGTTGACGTCTCTAGGTTCTGCATGTGGTCTAAGTTGTTACCTGTGTTAAGATATAGTAGTGATGAAACTATGGTCTGGGAATTAAGAGGTATAGATCTAAGTACAAAGTGTTCGATGGACAATCTCAGGGTGTGTTAGGTGTGGGACGAATGGTAAAATGAGGAATGAACGTATTAGGTGGTTGTGTTGTGGTGTGAAGAAAGATAAATGAGAACATAAACGAGAAGCTACATTGAGATGGTTTGGTAGTGTGGAAAGGATGGATGATAGTCGGTGGTAAACGGCGTGAATAGTGGTGAGTTGTGTTGGAATCGACCGCTGCGAGACGAAGAAAAAGATGGATTGATCAGTAAAAGGAATGCCTGGAGGAGAGAATGTGGAGTTTTAGGCAGAGCGAGAAGAAAGGATCATAGTAGGAGTGAATTCGGGGTTTTTGTAAGGAGTATGGTTGCTGTTTATGTTCAGGGATCGAACCCCACAATGACGAGATGCCACAGTGAGGGTACGCGCAGTCCCTCTGAAGCCCTAGGATATCGGGTGGAACTTTTCTGGCTGCGGACGGCTTCTCACTTAAAGGTATAAATGGAGCGGTAAGGACTGCTCTCTCTTTTCGACTTACTCATATTCTTTGCTACTTTCTGTCCGGTGTGTTGTTACACACCTACACCCCAATCTTGGTACAGAGGGATAATATCTAATAAATTAATAATAATATAATAATAATAATAAAATAAATAATAAATAATAATAATAATAATGATAATAAGATAATAATGATTAAAATAATAATAATAATAATAATAATATAATAACTAATAATAATAATAATAATAATAATATAATAAATAATATACTAATAATATAATAATTCTGTAATAATAAAATTAAAAATAATAAAGATAAATAGTATATAATATATAATATATATAATATATATTATAATATAATATATATAATAATATACATATATAGTATATATTATATGATATATATTATATATTATTATATATATATATATATAGTATATATTATATATTATATATATAGAATATATATATAGAATATATATGTTGCAAATGAAATAATAAAAAAATTTTAAAAGATCGATTTTTTTTTATTATCGTTTATTTTCAAAAAACTTCGAGTTGGACAGTGCTCCTGCACGAATTTTCTCCGATTTATTAAAATGTTTAATTCATTAAAAAATTTTCAAAAATATTTCTTCAGTTGTAAATATCCGTGAGATATGTTTTAAGGAAAGTTGCATTATAATAGCAACGCGAGGAAAATCGAAGCCTTATATATACTTCTTATACGCGTTAATATAATATATAAATATATATATATATATATATATATATATAAATATATATATATATATATTTATATATATATTATATTAAAATATATATATAGTATATATATATATTATAAAATATATATAATTATATAATATAATAAAATGTGAAATTTTCTGACAAATAATTAAAAAACAAATATCGTTCAACTATAGAAACGATGGGTCATTGCAGCCCAGGGCCCCGCAAAGTCTAGAGCCGCCACTATCCAGAGAGCTAAAAACGAATTAGGGTATATTATAATACATATATTATCTTTAATAATTAAATATATATATTATATATTATATATAGATATATATATATATAGTATATAATATATAGTATATATATATATAGTATAATATATATTATACTAGTATATATATATAATTTGTAAACTAAAAGGAACGTTAAAATAAAACTAAAAATTCCACGAAATTTGTATATTGTATTTGAGTATTCGAAGAATTTGACATGATAACCAAAAAAAAAAAAAAAAAAAATGGATTCTAATCTGTTAACTTAGGACTGTTTCACTGTTCGTAAGTAGTTACCTCTTGTAACTTTCTAAATTATTTGGTGATATATGAAATAGGCTCTTTTCGTGCAGCATGGTTGGTGACAACTAGTAAAAAAAAAATAGCATGTTATGCGTCGTTAACCTCTAAATCAATAGTAAAGAATTTACAGTTTTACCACTATACAAACTAGAGACAATAATGGTTTGGATTGAGCAAACATGAACATGTTTATTAGTTAGTGGATTAAGTAGCAAAAATGTTTCATTACCTTTTTTTTTTTTAAAATTATGGAAATGATGGTAAATTAATTATGGAGCTAAAGTCTCCACTTTTGGGGGGAAGTTTTCCTTCAGTTAGAATGGATGTGAGTCTAAAATTTTCCAGAAGTGGAGTCACAGTCGGAGTCGTAATTTTTCAAAAGCGTCGGAAGTCGGAGTCTCGGAGTTTGAAGTCTTAATATTTGCTAGAGGGTGAAGTCGGAGTCGGATCTGGAGTTGAAATTTGAAATCGACTTCACACCCTGAAGGAATATCTAATAATCTAATATATATATATAATATATATATATTAATTATATATATATATATACTAATATATATATATATATATATAAATATAAATATATATATATGATATATAATATATATAGAATAATATATATATATCATATATAATATATATATATATATATATATACTATATATATTATAAATATATATATTATATATATATATATAATTATATATATATATATATATTACTAATATATATATAATATATATACTATAATATATAAATATATATAATATATATATATATAATATAATATATATATATATATATATATAATAATATATATATAATATATATATATATATATATTATATATATATATTATTTAGCAAAGGATGATTGTGAATGTCTTCATTACCTAACAACTCAACTGTACTCCAAGTACCCATAACATTTCATAAAACTCGAACAAAAAAAGAAAAAAATTAATAAAAGAGAACATATAATTGTCAGCAAGAGCTGTATAACTATGCATCAAAATCCCGAGCTTTGTCTAATCTCCTTTCCTATGCTAAATTCGTATTAATACAAGAACAACATTCGATTTTTTAAAACAAGAATCGAAAATGCATATGAGAGAATTCAAAAAAATCCCTTTATGAAAGAAATTATTCCAGCATTTAAAATAAATGATGAAATTTTTTCATAATGGAATTATTGTAACGTTCGGAGAAGTACACTTGTATTTATATATATTATATATATATATATATATAATATATATATATATATATATATATATATATATATATATATATAATAACTATATATTGTACATATAGATATAGAGTAAAAATAGTATTAAAATCTTATAAGAGCTGAATAATGTGATAGAGAAACAGAGCAGAGATAGAATGAAAGGGAGGCAAAAAAGGCTGAGCGGAAAGGATGCAGAAGAATTAGGGAATTGGGATTGCTGAGGAGGAAAGAAGGGAGATTCAAGTGGCAAAAACAAATATAAAAATCAAAGAAAAAACTTTTATAGTTATCAAAAAAATAAGAGAAGGAGAGCGGATACTTACAGCACAGGAGAGTCGTTAAATGAAGGTGACTTAGTATTTGGAAACTCCTAAATGTAGAGAGAGAGTGAAGTGAGAGAGCAAATATGTGGGAGAGGAGGATGAAAGGGTGAATCAGATAAAGATGGGAGAATATGAGGAGGCTTTTCAAAAAAATGAAGAACAGATTTGCTCCAACTTTTATTAATTCTTGAGTAAAAGGAAGGAGGAAACTTGCTGATTGCGATGCTGACACTTTTATAATAAATGTTGGATGGAGGGTGTTGAGTTCCCAGTAGATGGGGAGAATAGTTGTTTGCAATTTATATGGAGAAAAGTGATACTGAGATTGTGGAAACTACAAGGAAACGACTTATTGGATCACATATAGCGAAAGTGAACGAAAGATTTTAGAAGGAAGATTAAGAGGAGTGATAGAGATACAGTTGGGAGAGAACAATATGGGTACAGGAAGAGCAGGAGTACTTCGGATCTGTTGTTTGCCTTTACAAAATTAGTGTTGGAGAAGAACTGAATTTAATAAAAACAGCATATATTGCTTCTTGGACCTAAGCAAAGGCTTTTGACTCGGTAAGGATACCCAGAAGCCAGACTTTGGAGGATGTTGGAATGTCACGAGTGGAGAAATACTGAGGGAGCATAAAAGCTCTGAATCAGCGTTTAGTGAGTGTAACTAGAACTGGATTCAGAATGAGAATGCGCTTTGAGTGGGACGGAAGTCAGAAGAAGTAGTTCTGTCTCCCTACTCTTCCATAGTATTAGAAGATAATCAGAAAGTTAAGGAGGAATCCAAATCTGGCATGGTGATATAATTTGTATGTGGAAGATTTGATCTTGAGTTGGAG
>JABUQX010015347.1:27500-52500 GCA_015478945.1 Trachelipus rathkii | reverse complement strand
TTAGAAAAAAAGTTCAATCTTTTAACGCTATGAGCGTTGGTGTCCATTGTGTTCGATTTAGTAAGTTTTAAAATAAAATCGGCTTAAGCTTAACTGGATGATAATCAGCAAGGAGACCTAATATATATATATATATATATATATATATATATCATATAATATAATATATGTAATATAATACTCTTCATAACTATATATATATATATATATAATATATATATATATATATATATATATATATATATATATATATATATATAATTATAAATATATATATAAAAATATATTATGTAATATGAATAATTAATATATGTAATAATAATATATATATATATATAACTAACATAACTATATATATATATATATATATATATTCAAGGTAAATATGGAGATGTATGTAGAAATAATTTTAGGTCTAAAGTTATCAACCAGCAACAACGCTGTATAACTGTATATGTATATAATATAATAATATATAATAACATATATAATATATAATAATATATATATATAATATATATAATAACATATATATATATATGTATATATATATGTATATATATATATATATATATATATATATATATATGCCTATATATAATATATATATACTATATATATACTATAAAATAAAATATTCTCTATAATATACATATAAATATATATATATATATATATATATATATATATATATATATATATATAGGGAAAGGTGTATTTCGTGACCAGCAAAATTTCTTGCATTCGATATATCCATAATTATTCCATCAGTAATACCTACGACTTTTTTAAAATAATTATTTTGTCATAACTAAACAAAAGATATATAAAATTAAAATAATAAAAGAAATTTAAGTGAAGTCCAAAAATATGAAAGCATGTTCTTTTTTGTGTTCAATAATGTTACTAATTTTTCTTCCATGTTTAAATAATAGCAATTTTTCTTAAATACACTAAATAAAGTTAATTAAAAAATATAGATCTTGAAAGTCTAAGCATAGCCTAGTCCAGTGGTCGGCAATCTCGTTAGGCAACAGAGCCAAATATCAACAGTACAACGATTGAAATTTCTTTTGAGAGCCAAATTTTTTAAACTTAAACTATTTAGGTAGGTATATTGTTTTTAACTTAATTAAGGTACTCTTCAGCTGTCCTTTGCTAAAAATGTCTTCAATCTTATTGAGGTACGTTCGCTGAGGTCGACCCCTTCCAACTCTCTCATCCACATTCGTCTTGTATAGTTATTTCGTCTATCTCCTTTAGTTCATCCTCTCTGTATGTCCAAACCATCTCAACATACCTTTCTCAATCCTCGACACTGCATCTTCTTTCACTCCACAACGCTCTCTAAAATTAACTTAATACTTTAATTAAAGTTTTAAGTCTTAATTAAACTATGGGTGCGTTGAATAAAATTTGAAATCATACTTAATAACGATATTATTTATTGATAAATTGTAAGGTATCCATAAAGTTAAATCATGATAATGACTGACAAACACTGATGTGAACAATGGTCCTTGCATCTCCTTGGAAAGTTTTGGTAAGTCAGGATTGTATGTTGTTGTTTTTAATTTTAGGTACGATTCCAGTTTCTCATCAATAAGACGACTTCTCAACTTACTCTTGATAAGGTTCATGCCTGAAAATGATTGTTCGCATGAATATGTAGACCCGAATAAACAGCAAACGCTTGTTTTTTCATCTGATTATATAAGCCAGAAATACGATTCCAGGTGTTAAAAATCAACATATCTTCCTTCTCCGGGTCTTTCAAAGCAGTCCACTTGTGCTGTGAACAAAGTTTGCATTTGTTTTTCTCCAATATTTCTATATCAGCACAAATACGTTCAAATTTCGAGATTCCCAATTCTTTGTTTTTTAAATCCAGCAATTACATTTCAAAGTTGCCAATGTCAATATTAAAAAGAGAAAAATTTAATTCTGCCACAGTAGCATTAAGAGGTTTTTTAACAAATGCTAACGTAGCATTGTTGTATCTGAATTCCTGAAACCTGTTGAGAAATGCTTCCTTCATATTTAAAAGTGTTGTTTTGAAAGAGCAAATGTCAATATCAGAATTATTTTCTTGGCGATGTTTCAACAGGCTTGGAAAGTGAATCAAAGTTTCTCTTTCAAAATCTTGAGCAAAAAGAGAATTTATTTTCGAATGAAATAACTTCTTCTAACATCGAAAAAATTGTGCTTCCTTTCCCCTCTAGTTTACGATTTAAGCTGATTTAGATGAGACGTAACCTCTACCATGAAATAAATTTCTTGGATCCACTGATCATTCGTTAGTTCTGGATAGTGAACGCCCTTCACAAGAAGAAATGCTTTAATTTCTGTTAATAAGGAAGCGAAACGTTTTAAAACGTTTCCTCTTGATAATCAACGTACTTTGTTATGCAGAAGAAGATCTGCATATTCGTTCTCCATTTCAACTAAAAATTCTTTAAATTGGCGATAACTAAGAGCTTTAGATATAATTTAATTGATAATCTTAATCACCATTACCATAACTTTGCAAATTTCTTCTGGAAATGTCTGCGCACAAAGCGCTTCTTGATGAATGATGCAATGGTAATTAAGTATCTCGTGATTAATTTTTTCTTTCAAAATAGCAACAAACCTGATTCTTACGCCGGTTATACTTTTCGCCAAGTCTGTTGAAATTGACACAATTTTATCGAGTGGAATATGATGTTTTTCAATGCACTCAATTACAGAATTTGCTATATCCTCTCCACGTGTTTGACATTTGAGTGGCAATAATCCTAAAAGTTCTTCTTTAGGATTGGATTGAATAAATGGAACAAAATGTGAAACTTGCGCTGTATCATTTATGTCACAAGACTCGTCAACTGCTATTGATAAAGTTGAAACCAATTTAAGATATTCTACTTGCTGGTTGGTTATATTCGAAGATATTTTGAGTGTTCTATCTTTCACTGTTTTAGCAGACAATGATAACTCTTTAATTTTTTTTTTAGAATATCTCTCCTTTGTTCTTAAAATCCCGAAATAGCTTTTCGGATGTATTTATAAAACAAATTTATATGTATTCTCCGTCTGCAAATGGTTTTCATCTCTTAGCAATCTCTTGACAAACCCAAAAACTATCTAAA
The DNA here is from genome assembly GCA_015478945.1 of Trachelipus rathkii. Lineage (NCBI taxonomy): Eukaryota > Metazoa > Arthropoda > Malacostraca > Isopoda > Trachelipodidae > Trachelipus > Trachelipus rathkii. The sequence continues at coordinate 49,372 of JABUQX010015347.1, read as the reverse complement.
ATCTTTGAAACTCTTCTTAACTCTCATTTCCTGGATCACCTGGAGTCTCATTCCCTTCTTTCAGATCATCAGTATGGCTTTCGCCGTTCGAGAGTCAACTAGTGACATACTTTCCTGTCTAACTGATTTGATTTTCTGCCCTTAGGGACCATTGGGAGTCTTGCGTGGTGGCGCTTGACATATCCAAAGCTTTTGATCGGTTTGGCACGCGTCACTGCTCTCTAAGCTCCCTTCATTTGGGTTTCCTCCTTCTCTTTGCTTACTCTTGTCTAGTTTTCTCTCCGATCGCTCTATATCGGCACTTGTTGATGGAGCGACTCTTCCTCCTTTCCTGTTAATTGTGGTGTTCCACAAGGTTCTATTTATCTCCAACTTTATTCCTACTTTTCATCAACGATATCCTCAGCTGTACTTCCAACTCTGTTCACTCTTATGCCGATGACTCAACTCTCCACTCTTCTACTCACTTCATATCTGCTCCCTCTTTTTCATCTAGAATTGCTCTCGTCTTCAACTTTCCGATTCTATTCTTACATACCTGAATGGTATTTCCCGGTGGGGTCACCGCAACCTTGTAAAATTCAACTCTTTAAAACTCAACTTCTCTACATCTCCCTTTTAAAAACACCTCCCAACTTTCCTATTTCCTTCGACGGCTCTAACGTCTTTCCTGTGAACAACATAAACATTCTTGGTCTGAACATAAAAAAAAGTATCTTGGAAACCTCATATTTCAATGGTTGCTAAGGTGGCCTCAAAGAAACTGGGAGTTCTGTTCAGGTTGAGGGAGTTTTTTTCCTCTGCACAGTTACTCCAGTTGTATAAAGGCCTTATTCGCCCTTGTATGGAGTACTGTTCTCACATTTGGGGGGCTCCGGATCCACCCTTCTATTGGATAAGGTTGAGTCTAAGGCTAAGAATCTAATAAACTGTCCCCTACTTTCTAACTCTCTTGACCCTCTATCTCTGCGACGTGACGTTGGCGCACTATCTCTTTTCTATAGGTACTACAACGGTAGATGCTCAGGGGAGTTGGCCACTCGCATTCCACCTCCATTGCGTCGCCCACTTAGCCTAAGGGAATTTGCCTTGCTCTCGCACGAGTTTTTGCGTGAGTATTGAGAACCCCAGACTTGTTCGTTGTGGTGCCTCTTTCTTTTCTGCTACTACTGTTCTGTGGAACTCCTTGCCTTCTTCTGTTGCTCCAGCTATGTTTGTCTTCCTCTTTAAGCCCACCTCACTCCACCTGAGATTTTCATGACTAGGAATTGGGTGGGTTTCCCTTTTTCTTTAATGTTTTATTTTCCGCCCCGTCAGTAGTAGGAGAGTCATTCCGGAGGCCGCTCCCTTTTAACCGACCAGACATGACCTTTTGACCTCTTTACCCACCTAAAATTTGGGCAAACCACATTTTTTGAGCCCAAATTTTTACCTGCCGTTGACCTTTTTGGACCTTGACCTTTTGGGCCTTTTCCTTTTGGGACTTTACCTTTTTCGACCAACCCTTCCGTCTTCCATGGGTCAATTTTGGCCCACAGTATTTTCAGCAACCCTAATTTTTAGAGAACCCTAATTTTGAGAACCCAATTTTTTGAGAACCCTAATTTTTTGAGAACCCTAATTTTTGAGAAACCAAATTTTGAGAACCTAATTTTTGGCAACTAATTTTTTTGGGCAACCTAATTTTTTGGCAACCCTATTTTTCGGCAGCCCTAATTTTTGCAACCCTTCGAAGAAGGGTTTGCTATAGCTGGTTGCGTAAGCAACCGTTGTACGTGTTGCCCCTCTATTTTACGCCCCCTAAATTTTTTCGACCATGGGTCCAATTTTGACAATTTTTGATCTTCATTTAGGGGCTTAACCCTATTTTTGATGTCCTTTTTTGTCCTTCCCCTTTGCTCCAAAGCTTGACAGATACCATGGGTTAATTACATGACCCACGGTAATTTTGTCCTTCATGGGTCAATTTTTGACCCACAGTAATTCATGTGCTCTTTAGGGGCTTAGCCCTTTTTGATGTCTTAACCTTGTTTGACCATGTTATTTCGGCGCCAAACACTTGCCATATACCATGGGTCATTTTTAGCCCACGGTAATTTTTGATCTTATTTTTAATCTGGCTTTCGTTCTAACTTGAACGTATGTATGGATCTATCCTAAGTTGAACACCTACACAAGCGCGCGCCCACACACACACACACACACACACACACACACACACACACACACACACACACACACACACACACACTCACTCTCACACACCTACCCCATAGATACTTGCCCCTTTTCACCCCTTATACACACGTACAAACGCACGACCAGCCCTTTGGTCTTCCATGTGATCAAATTTTCACCCTAATTTTTTTGTCCTTCCTTTAGGGACTTAGCCCTTTTTTGATGTCTTAACCTTGTTTGACCATGATATTTCACCCTTGACCTTGCCATATACCATGGGTCAATTTTGACCCACGCTAACTTGATGGCTTTGATGGTTCCCAATCATCGTAAGAAGTATCTAGTGATGTTCTATTAGTGTTCTATGAGTATTAGATGAGTGCCAGGTGAGTGCCAGGTGAGTGCCAATGAGTGCCAATGAGTGCCAAGTGAGTGCCAATGAGTGCCAAGTGAGTGCCACATAGTGCCAAGTGAGTGCCACATAGTGCCAACTGAGTGCCACTTTTTTCAAGCCTTTTCTAGCCTCCCCTGAGCCTAGAATAGCCCTAATATGGGTGTCTACCCCTAGGTTATAAGGTATGCGTAATCGATTGGTGTATATTACAAGCTGCTAGGATGCTTCCTACTATGAGTTAGTCTTTTTCTATCACTTATAGCCTATATATATATTACTTACACACACACATACACTATAACACTTATACACACATTCACTATGACACTTATACACACTATGACACTTATAAGCACTTACACTCTCCATAGACACTTACATTAAACCATATACACTTACACTCACACACACAGATACACGTTTACACTCACACACTCGATATTTTGATGCCTCAACTTTGATGCCTCAACTTTGATGCCTCAACTTTGATGCCTCAGCATTAATGCCTCAACTTTGATGCCTCAGCATTAATGCCTCAACTTTGATGCCTCAACTTTGAAGGTTCATCTTTGATGACGTCATCTTTGATACCGTCTATATTGATGATTCATCTTTGATGAAATCATCTTTGATGGCTCATCTCTACCCTACATTAAAGAACAGAGTTAATATTAATGTCTTCACCCCTAGTTCACAAGTTATCCACCAGGGCTCAGCATGAGCCCCACCCGCAAAGGATGCCAGCCTCGCACCCGCAGGTGCGACCCGCCGCGTTCCCGCCCGCCGCGTGCGCCCGCAGGCGCAATATTTCCGCGTTCCCGCCCGCCGCGTGCGCCCGCAGGCGCAATATTCCCGCGCGAATGAAAAATATATATATACTATAAGTCATTCATTTTTATTTCATACTTAAACATTTTTATTAAAAACATTTTCGCGAACCTAAAACTGTAACTCATTACAGACCTATTATTTAACACATATATTTATTAACATTATTTTTATATTTTTTACTTAATACTTTTTAATTTATAAATTTTTAAAAATTGTATGTAAGAAGAAAAAATCCAGAGTGTCTGATATATAATCATTTTATTTTACTACAGTTGTACGAAATATTTATTAAAAACATGAACTTTACATACCTTAAAGCAGTAAATCAGTAAATCAATAGAGGTGTTACCTAACAACAAAGGGATTAGTATGCTTTTGTTTTACTGTTTTACTGCTTTAACTCATGTTTTACTGCTTTAACTCACATATTTATTAACATTACATACCTTAAAGCAGTAAATCAATAGATGTGTTACCTAACACCAAGGGGGATTAGTATGCTTTTGTTTTACTGCTTTACTGCTTAAACTTTCTGCTTTACTGCTTTAACTTTCTGCTTTACTGCTTTAACTCACATACATTACATACCTTAAAGCAGTAAATCAGTAAATCAATAGAGGTGTTACCTAACACCTAAGGGATTAGTATGCTTTTGTTTTACTGCTTTACTGCTTTAACTTTCTGCTTTACTTCTTTATTTTATATTCATTATTATTTTTATTTCCGCTTAAGGGGAGACTTCATAACTAGACCCCCTACTTTTTGAAGGCAAAATCAAAATTTTCCCATTTTTTTTATTATCTAAATTAGTAGAAAAATTCCTCCTGAACATCATGGTGTAATTATTTTTTGGAAATTCTAAATGGTTTTTTAGATACAGAAATTTATTTAGAGAGGTGTCGAACTAAAAAATTCCAATTCCAGTCAAAATTGCAATTCCAGGTTCAGGATCAAAAATGTTTTATTTTTAATAACAGAATTTTTGTTTTTGTTTTTTGTTTTGCAATTTCCAACCCAGGCTCCAGCTTTTACTCGGTAAAATAGGTGAAGTAGAAGTCGGAGCCGGAGCTTGAGCCGGAGCCGGAATCGGAGCCGGAGGTGGATCCTGGGTATAATTTTTATAAAATTTTTTTAGGTAAAAAATTTGTTACCAAAAGAAGTACTGATCAATTTTCAAATGGTGGACAAACGTAGTCGGAAGCAGGACAGAAGCCCGGAGCCGAAGCTGGAGTCAGGCCGGAGCCGGGCCGGAGCCGGATTCTGAGTATAATTTTTTTCAATAAATATTTCTTTAGGTGAAAATATATTACCAAAGAAGTGCTGGACAATTTACAAATAGTGGGCAAAAACCTTAGCGGGCCGGAGCCAGAGCCGGGGCCGGAGCCGGAGCCGGAGCCGGGGTATTAATTTTTTCAAAAAATATTTTTAGGGGGAAAAATATATTGCCAAAACAGCACTGGACAATTTTCAAATAGTGCAAAAACCGGAGCCGGAGCCGGAGCCGGGCCGGGCCGGGCCGGGCCGGGCCGGGCCGGGCCGGGCCGGGCCGGGCCGGGCCGAGCCGGAGCCGGAGCCTGGGCATAAATTTTTTCAAGTAATATTTTTTAGGCAAAAAATATATTACCAAAAGAAGGGGCAATTTTCAAATCAGTGCAGAAACATGGTCGGAGCGGAGCCGAAGCCGGAGCCGGAGATGGAGAGGTGGATCCTGGGTATATTTTTATCAAGAAATCTTTTTCTAGGTAAAAAAATTAGAAAAAGTGCTGAACAATTTTCATATGGTGCAGAAACCTTAGTCGGAGCCAGAGCCGGAGGATCCGGAGCCGAAGCCGGATCCGGATCTTGGGTATAAATTTTTCAAAACATTTTTTAGGTGAAAAATATATATTACCAAAGAAGTGCTGGACAATTTACAAATAGTGCAAGAAACCTTGGTGGAGCCGGGCGGGCAGGAGCCGGAGCCAGAACCGGATGCTGAATATAAATTTTTTCAAACAATATATTTTAAGTGAAAATATATTACCAAGAAGGGCTGAACAATTTACAAATAGTGCAGAGCAGGAGTGGCCGGAGCCGGAGCCGGAGCCCGGAGCCGGAGCGGAGCAGCCGGAGCCGGAGCCGGATGCTGGATATAAATTTCTTAAAAAAATATTTTTAGGTGAAAAAATATATTACGAAAGAAGTGCTGGAAAATTTACAATGGTGCAGAAATCTTAGTCGGAGCCGGAGCCGGAGCCGGAGCCGGATGCTGGATATAAATTTTTTTTTAAAATATTTTTTTAGGTAAAAATATATTACCAAAGAAGTGCTGGACAATTTACAACTAGTGCAGAGCGCTTAGTCGGAGCGGGGCCGGGGCGGGGCCGGGGCCGATGCGGGAGCAGAGTCGCAGTCGGATTCTTGGCATAAATTTTTTAGGAAATTTTTAGATGAATTTATTGCCAAAAGAAGTGCTGAACAGTTTTCAAATAGTGCAGAATCCTTAGTCAGATCCGGAGCCGGAGCAGAAGCATTAATTATAAATTTTTAAAGAAATATTTTTTTTTAGGTGAAAAATATATTGCAAAGAAGTGCTCAACAATTTTCAAATAGTGCACATAAACAGGGGCTGGAGACTGAGCCGGGCCAGGTGGGCCGGAGCCGGGCCAAAGTCTGAGTAAAATAGTTATTTTCCTTTTGGTGGTGGTGGGGAATATATATATATATATATATATATATATATATATATATATATATATATATATATATATGTATATAACATAATAATAACAACTGCTATATATGCTATATGCTATCATCTTCTTCTTTATATATAACTTAACTTAGCAACCAGCAATAACCTTAACCTTATATATTATATATTATATATATTATATATATATATTTTATTTATATATATATATATATAACCCAACAATAATATAATAACTATATAACAACATATATATATATATATATACTTATATATACTCTCTATAACTATATGCATATAATATGTATGTATATATAATAGCAATAATAATAATATATATATGTAATAATAATAGCCAATAATATATATGAAATAAACTCTTATATAATATATATATGTAATCTTTTTAACAATATATCATATATATATATACCATATGTATATAATATATATATATAAATAACATATATATATATATATATATATAATAATATATATGTATAATATAATATATATATATATAATATAATAATAATAACATAATAATATAATATATATATCAAATGTTTAATTATATGTATATATAACTATACGTATATTTGTATATCTATAATATATATATATATATATATATATATATATATACATATACATATATAATAATAATATATATCGTATAACTCACTATCTTCATATAACAATAACATATGTATATATATATATATCATATATATATATCAAATATATATATATATATATATATATATATATATATATATATATATATATATATATATATATATATATATATATATATATATATATATATATATATATACTCTTTCTATATTATAATATATATATATATATATATATATATATATATATATATATATATATATATATATGAGAATAAATGTTTTAGTCTGAAGAGAAGAAATAAAATTTCAAAAGTTTTCGAGGTTTTCTTATATTTCAGTTTTGAGCATATTCTGATAAAAAAGTAGAGTCTGAAAGGAAAAGAGTTTTGTACCCATAGTTTGGTGAAATATAAATATCATACATATAACAGGTTGATGTTTTCAAATATCTCAGTTGAATCATCAGGTGAAGTCGTCTGCAAATATATTTGTTATAATTCTTTAACAATTTGAAAATGTGTTTTCATGAATTCTCTAGTTGTCACATAGTTTTTTTATAAAGGAAATTTAAAACTATCAGTTGTGTAAACATATCTTCATTAGTAAAATATAAATCGTGTGTTTTTTTTTTAGTGCTAAAGGCATTGAAATATCTTGAAAATTCTAGATTTTATTGACATTTTTGTGGAAGAAGTCAAAAATCCAAAATTCTTACACCCCAACCAAGAAAAGTTATTCATCAAAGAACGTCTTCTTTCAATAGATTTTATTAAATCGGATTTTTTGATAGAGTGTCCATAAATTCACAGAATGGGGCTTCAAACCACTGCTGGGGCTACGTCATTCTTCTGGGGTGCTCCTGGGTTGCAATAGCAACCAAGCAACGTCAACATGGGCACAACATGTTTGTTGAGACAAATTTGCAATAATAAGACGAAAAAAATTTCACTCGCGCCCGAGAACTCGAACCGACAACAGCGTCGCCGTTAGACAATGTACAAGAGGCTCTACCACTAGTCCGATCCACCTCCCAAAAAAAAGAAGGCATCTAAGGAGTTTTCAAATCATTTGCTTCGACCATCTTTGCTTTAGGAAACTCGATACTTTAATCTGAAGGGTTGTGTAACCTTCTGGGAGCCACACAACATTCTGCTGGGGTGCTCTGGCACAGAAGCAACCGACCAAAGTCAAGGAACGCAGACATACTTTACAACATGCGGTGCGACAATTTACCCAATAAGATGAAAACATTTCATCGCGCGGGACTCGAACCACCGACAGCAGCGTCGTTAGACAATGTACGGGAGGCTCTACCACTAGTCCAATCCGCCTTCCCAAAAAAGAAGGCATCTCGGAAGTTTTCAAATCTACTGCTTCGATATCACTGCTTTGAAACTCGATACTTATTTAAATCCAAAGAAGGGTGATTGGAACTACTGGGGCTACACGGCATTCTACTGGGGTGCTCCTGGGTTACAGAAGCAACCGACCATAGTCAAATAACGCCGACATGCGCACAACATGCTTGTTGTAAAAATTTGCAATAATAAGACGAAAACATTTTACTCACGTCAGGACTCGAACCATCGACAACAGCGTCGCCGTTAAACAATGTACAGGAATACCACTAGTCCAATCCACCTGCCCAAAAAATAAGTCATCTTGGAAGTTTTCAAATCTACCTGCTTTGATATCACTGCTTTAAAACTCAATACTTATTTAAATCCACACAAGGGTGGTTGGAAACCCTTCTGGGGCTACACGGCATTCTTCAGGGAGTTGCTCATGGGTTACAGGCAACCTATCAAAGTGAAGGAAAGCCCTGAAACGCAGAAAATGTTTGTTGCCGCAAATTAGCAATAATAAGACGAAAAAAATTTCACTCGTTACAGGACTCGAACCATCGACAAATGCGTCGCCGTTAGACAATGTACAGGAGGCTCTACCACTAGTAGCCTCCCCATAAAAGAAGGCATCTCGGAAGTTTTCAAATCTACCGATTCGATATCACTTTGCTTTGAAACTCGCTACTTATTTAAATCTACGGAAGGGTGGTTGGAACCCCTTCTGGGGCTACACGGCATTCTTCAGGGGTGCTCATGGGTTACAGGAACAACCGACCAAAGTCAAGGAACGCCGACATGCACACAAGGTACTTGTTGCCACAAATTTTCAATAAGAAGTAAAAAATTTCACTCGCGCCAGGATTCGAACCATCGACAACAGCGTCACCGTTAGACAATGTACAGGAAGCTCTACTACTAGTCTGATCCGCCTCCTCCAAAAAAGGAAGGCATCTCGGAAGTTTTCACTACTTCGATATCACTGCTTTGAAACTCGATACTTATTTAAGCCCACAGAAAGGTGGTTGGAACCCCCTTTGGGGCTACACTGCATTCTTCAGGGGTGCTCATGGTTACAGGAGCAACCTACCAAAATTAATTAACGCCAAAGGCGCACAACATGCTTGTTACGACAAATTTTGCAATAATAAGACGAAAATATTTCACTTGCGCCAGGACTCGAACCATCGAAAACAGCGTCACCTTTAGACCAATGTACAGGATGCTCTACCACTAGTCCGATCTGACCTCCCCAAAAAAGAAGAATCTCGGAAGTTTTCAAATCTTCTGCTTCGACATCACTGCTTTGAAACTCAATACTTATTTTAATCCATACAAGGGTGGTTGAAGCCCTTCTGGGGTTACGGCATTCAGGGGTGCTCATGAGTTACAGGAGCAACCGACCAAAGTCAAGGAACGCCGGCATGCGCACAAGATACTTGTTGCCACAAATTTGCAATAAGAAGATGAAAAAAATTTCACTCGCGCCAGGACTCGAACCATCGACAACAGCGTCGCCGTTAGACAATACAGTAGGCTCTGCCAGTAGTCCGATCCGCCTCCCCGTAAAAGAAGGCATCTCGGAAGTTTTCAAATCTCCTGCTTCGATATCACTGCTTTGAAACTCGATACTTATTTAAATCCACAGAAGGGTGGTTGGAACCCCTTCTGGGGCTACACGGCATTCTTCAGGGGTGCTTATGGGTTACAGGAGCAACTGACCAAAGTCAAGGATCGACGACATGCGCACAACATGCTTGTTACGACAAATTTGCAATAATAAGACGAAAAAAATTTCACTCGCGCCCGGGACTCGAACCATCGACAACAACTTCGCCGTTAGACAATGTACATGATAGGCTCTACCACTAGTCCGATCCACCTCCCCAAAAAAGAAGGCATCTCAGATTTTCAAGTCTCCTGCTTCGATATCACTGGTTTGAAACTCGATACTTATTTAAATCAATAGAAGGTTGCTTGGAACCTATAAATATATATATATATATATATAACTTATATATATATATATATATAATATATATATATATATATATATATATATATATATATACTCTCTAACTCTATTTGCTCTTTCATATATATATATATATAATAGCAAGAATAACCAAAACAACCATAACATGTATAACATATATATACTTATATATATATATATATATATATATATATATATATACAACTATATATATATATACTGCTGCTCTGCTATATATATATATACCCGAATAAAGTTTTTTTTTTTTCTTGCAATCTAAAAAATGAAAAATTTTCCAAATGTTTATTTGCGTTTTTCTAGCATTTCATTTTTTTCCTTACATGAGATATAAAAAAATTCATTAAAAAAAAACGAACAGATTTTTTTTCTTCAAATTTGGTAACTCACATATAAACGTGTAAATAAACTGACGTTTATATTAAATGTTTTTGGTAGAACGTAAAGTGGTGTCAGCCATGGTTGACTATTCTCTGTTCAAAATTTTTGAAAGTATTTTCAGAGATTGTAAAATTTTTTTTTAAAAAACAAATTTTAAATAAGTGTCTAAATAAAATTTATTACCACACTAAATTGGAGTATTCTATGTGCAAAAACAATTGAAATATCTTGAAAATTAAAAATTTTATTGGCAGTTTTTGTGAAAATTCAAAAAAAAAAAATTATCACCTTCCCCCTAAAACTGTTCAAAAACGAACAGTTTTTTTTGTTTGTTTTTTTCATAAAATTAAGATATCATAGTTGTTCATCAAAAAAACATTTACTTTTATCGGTTTGGAATAGTTGAGGTTTTGCTATGAAGTCTCCCCTTAAAGCAGTAAATCAGTAGATCAATAGAGATGTTACTATAGCAACAAGGGGATTAGTATGCTTTTGTTTTACTGCTTTACTGCTTTAACTTTCTGCTTTACTGCTTTAACTTTCTGCTTTACTGCTTTAACTTTCTGCTTTACTGCTTTAACTCATATGTTTTACTGTTTTAACTCATATATTTATTAACATTATGTTTTTAATTTTGTTTTAATACTTTTTATTTATTTTATTATTATTTTTATTTTATTTTTATTCTTTTTATTATTTTTATTTATTTTTATTATTTTACTTTTATTCTTTTTATTATTTTATTTATTTTTATTATTTTACTTTTATTTTATTATTATTATTTTTATTTTTATTATTATTATACTTAGTGCTATTTACTTCATGCCTATTGTTATTATTATTTAGAACAACACACACATACACACACACACACACACACACACACACACACACACACACACACACACTTACACTTATACACACATTCACTATGACACTTATACACACATTCACTATGACACTTACATTTACCCATAGACACTTACATTTACACTTACACACACACACACACCCAGTCACACAGATTTACTTACACTCACACACAGATTTACTTACACACGCATATTTACTTACACTCACACAGATTTACTTACACTCACACAGATTTACTTACACTCACACACATTTACTTACTCACACACAGATTTACTTACACGCACACTCACTTACACATATAACGTATAATTTATTAAAACATTTTATGTTTTAATTAAACACGTACATTTATATTACTCATTCAAATATAACTAAAATTATTTCAAAGTTTCTTAAAACTTCTATAATAAATCAATCATTATCTTTGAACAAAGAATTTATTATTAACTGTTAATACTTTTTGTTTATAAATTTTATAACTATCAAGTTTTAAAATAACTTTTACTAAAATTTTATGAAATTTTATTAAAAACATATTTTACTACCTTAAAGCAATAAATCAGTAAGATCCGGCCCTAACACCCTCTACACAAGCTATGTCACGTTTGTTCTATTAGACACTGCTTTACATCATCTTTAGTCATGTAATAAGTATAAAATAACAAAATAAGTTCTTCTCGGCTAACATAACATGTATTTATTAAAATCTTTCTAAGTTCTTATGTAAAAATAACAATTATTCACTTTATTATTATTCGTTCGATGTTAACTAAAAATATTTCAAATTTTTAAATAATTCGGATTTTCTTTTATTATTATTATTATTATTATTATTATTATTATTATTATTATTTATGTCATTGACAATCCATCACGAGAAAACACAACAACCGCACTCCTTACAGATACGAACTGACCTCTCTGTAAAATGTGTTGTAGAGATAATCCTTTTTGTATCCCGGGGCGATTTGGGCTAATTCCAGGTCAAAATATATTTCAAACTGACGCTTTTTCTGTAAATGTGGTGCAATAACTACGTTAGGTCTAAATTTAGGCCTAAATTTAGGAGAATAAGCACGCTGTATCCAAGCGGATTTAAGCCTAATACCAGGTCAAAGGTAATTCCAGTATAGACAAGAATCGAGAATCAATGTTATTATTTTATAAATATATTTCAAACTGAAACATGCTGGATCGGTAAGATCCTTTAAGCAGGTAAGAAGGAAATATTTACCTTTCTTGTGAGTGGACGGAGTAATCCTTATCTCTATATGACCTCGTATGTGATTGGTCGAGAATTATTTTATCGCTTTTTGGTTTTAAGGTATGAAAAAACATGTTTTTTCATATCCTGAGCCCAAGTTTCGTTTATTTAAACTCTTAACATACATGTAAATATTTATTTAAGAAAGTAAAATAAGGATAATAAAAACTTTACTATATAATTAGAAATTTAATAATCATTAACTTACAATGATTTATATATATATATATATATATATATATATATATATATATATATATATATAATATATATATATATATATATATATATATATATATATATATATATATATATATATATATATATATATATATATATATATATATACAAGAGTGTTAAATATATTTACAATGGTTTTATATATATATATAAGGTTCACATTAAATATAATACAGGAATATTATTATATATAACATTTCCACATACATTTTACACATGATGTTTACGCCTATTTTATATTAAAACTCTCTAAATCTTTGCAAATATGCCAATCATTTATATCATTATCGATGATATAGTTTCGTATCTCAGTAATACCTTCAGTTAACACATATGTAAAAAGTTCCCGCTCAGATATCATAGTATATTTACATTCTGGATCACCTGCATAAATACTTTCCTGCCATTGGTTTCTAAGTAGATAAATGAATTTCTGTACGTCTATAGAACTTAGGAAGCGATCGATGATGTGCGTAGGATCATCAATCAGGTTTTTCTTAAATGCGTAGTATTCTTGGTATAACATGTAATGAATTACGGTTACGTAATTAGATAACACATATGTCTTCTTCATCTGTATTAACATTCGCTTACGTACCTCTAACATATATTTCATCTGCGCTAGGCCTGAAATGTAGAATCCAAATGATGTAGGTTCAAATACTGCTGATTCATTATTTCTCTCCCATAATCTAACTTCCAAACTGATTATGTTTTGATGTTTATAAAATGCTAGAGTAAGTTGTTTATCGCTGGTTTCTTCGCACAGGTTAATAACTGTTTCGGTCCAGTTTAAAGCTGAGCTTGGTTTAAAGTATTCTGTAAGCCACTCTTCAGTGTGATTACATATACAAAGTAATTCATCTGGACTCACGAAAATACGCTTGGTATTATAACAGGGTGATTGGGTAGCACACTTGAAAAATTCAAATCCATCGGGTTTTCTTTTATATAAGAATGAAAATCTACTTCCGGGGATCTTGATTTCCCACTGGATAATGTCTTGGATTGAGGTATACTTGTTAAGGTGATTCATGATATACACTTAGTGAAAATAGAACTCATTTTAAAATCATACTCGTTTTAGCTGTTAAGCGGTCCTCTCAAAATTAAAATTTGATAATGTGAGGACTCTCTTGGCCCTTACGGTGTACTTGCTTACGAAGAACAAGAGCTTAGCTACATCACTGTACGGGATAACTTTGTTGTATTCGATTGATGGGTTGATCAGCACATTGTTCACAAAAGGAGACCTTAGTCAGGACCTTCGTCGAGCCTACCCTCCGCCAGGTAAGTCCTACCTTGAACTTCGGTGCCCTGTGTTTCCTGTTCTCCAGGGGCTGATCAATGCTGCTGATCAACCCATCAATCGATAACAACAAAGTTATCCCCTACAGTGATGTAGCTAAGCTCTTGTTCTTCGTAAGCAAGTACACCGTAAGGGCCAAGAGAGTCCTCACATTATCAAATTTTAATTTTGAGAGGACCGCTTAACAGCTTAAAAACGAGTATGATTTTAAAAATGGGATTCTTCCTCTGGATATTATATCATAGTCCTGTAACTAATGCCACCTCAATCCAGACGATAATCAGATCCCCAGGAAACTGGGGTTTCATTCTTAATAAAGAAACCCGATGAATTTAATTTTTGGTGACCTTTCACCTGTTACAGTACCAAGCGTATTTAATATCTGTATCACACTGGCGAAGTGGCTTGCAAACTGGACCTGCGGTATTGGCGCCTGACGCCTTTCCAGCGATAAGCAACACTCTAGCATTTATAACATCAAACACTCTTCGGACTTTAGTATGGGATATCGGGTCATGTTTGAACCCATAGGCCTGAATTCTGACCGAGCTAACTGAATGATGGAAGGCTGCATGCGTGTACAGATGAAGAACGCTATATGCAGCAACCGCAGTCGACCCATGTTGCATTTGCTGATTGTGTTTGCGCTCATTTCTGCAGACGCGCAGAATGTTATCAGAAAACCAATGGCGGAAAGTCATACGTGATCAAGTGTAAGCTAACTGTGATGTCTGGCAGTGACCAGCACGAAGGCGTCTGTGTTGGCGCGGCTGCAGAAGATTTGATTTTGAAAACCAGGCGTGGCATGTGATGATCGCGCTGTATTCTGCGTCATGAGCCGCGCCAAAACCGTGGCTCGCCCGCTGCGATATATCTATATATATAGCTATATATATATATATATAACAATATATATATATATATATAAATATATATATATAATATACCAATAACATATATAATAACAATAATAATATATATATATGTATATATATATATATAAAATCATTGTAAATATATTTATAATTATATAATAAAGTTTTTATTATCCTTATTTTTATGTAAATGTTTACATGTATGACAGAAGTTTAAATGGGCTTCAGAAAATCAGCGAAAAACATGTTTGCTCACAAACAAAGCGACAAATATTGCTCGACCAGTCACGAAGGCTCTACTGAAAAGTGTACTCAGAAGAAGATGGCGCGACCGCCCCACAACTCATCTTACCGATGTGCGGTTTATTGTTGCTCGAAGCGGCATGGCGTGATTCTCGATCTTGACCTGGTAATCGAAGCGCAAATCCGCCTGTACAAAAAACTTTTATCTAAATTTGAGCCTAGAAACCAGACCCGCTGTATTATTACCACATTTACAGAAAAAAAGACAATTTGGCCTATTTACCTGAAACTAAATGCCGAAAATACAGGATCTAACATTTGGGAAAATCGAACTTCATATCTCTTATAACAATAATAACAATAATAATAATAACCTCAATAATAATAATAATAATAATAATAATAATAATAACCAGCAATAATAATAATAATAATAATAATAATAAAGAAAATCGAATTATTTAAAAAACTTTAAATATTGCACTAGTTAACATCAAACGAATAATATAAATGTAAGTGAATAATTGTTATTTTTAAATAAGAACAGAAGATTTTAATAAAATACATGTTATGTTGTAGAGAAAGACTTATTTTGGTTATTTTGTATTACATATTAAATGATGTAAAACAGTAAAATCACGTAGAGACAAAACGTGTCATGGCTTGGTGTGGGGGAGTGTTAGGGGCTGACCTTACTGATTTATTGCTTTAAGTGTAATGATAATGTTTTTAATAAAATTTCATAAAATTTTTAGTAAAGTTATTCTAAAACTTGATAGTTATAAAATTATAAACAAAAGTATTAACAGTTAATAATAAATTCTTTGTAAAGATAATGATTGATTTATTATAGAAGTTTTAGGCAATTTTGAAATAATTTAAGTTATATTTGAATGAGTAATATAAATGTACGTGTTTAATTAAAACAAAATGTTTAATAAATTATACGTTATATGTGTAATTGAGTGTGTGTGTGTAAGTAAATCTGTGTGTGAGTGTAAGTAAATCTGTGTGAGTGTGTGTGTGTAAGTAAATCTGCGTGAGTGTAAAAAGTGCCTCTGCCGGAGGGTAGTTAATATTCTGTTTCCGTTTATGTCTGATATTAGTAGTGTAAGTAAATCTGTGACTGGGTATTGTGTGTGTGTGTGGCAAATATGAAATATGAAGATGTCTATGGTGCATCATAAAGTGTCATAGTGAATGTGTATAAGTTATATAAGTGTAAGTGTGTGTGTGTGTGTGTGTGTGTGTGTGTGTGTGTGTGTGTGTGTGTGTGTGTGTGTGTGTGTGTGTGTGTGTGTGTGTGTGTGTGTGTTCTAAATAATAATAACAATAGGCATGAAGTAAATAACACTAAGTATAATAATAATAAAAATAAAATAATAATAATAAAAATAAAAAATAAAAATAATAAAAATAAATAAAAATAATAAAAAAAAGTAAAATAATAAAAAAAAAAAAATAATAAAAAAAAAAAAAATAAAATAAAATAATAATAAAATAAATAAAAAGTATTAAAACAAAATAAAAAACATAATGTTAATAAATATATGAGTTAAAGCAGTAAAACATATGAGTTAAAGCAGTAAAGCAGAAAGTTAAAACAGTAAAGCAGAAAGTTAAAGCAGTAAAGCAGAAAGTTAAAGCAGTAAAGCAGTAAAACAAAAGCATACTAATCCCCTTGTTGCTATGTAACACCTCTATTGATTTACTGATTTACTGCTTTAAGGTATGTAATTTTAATAAATATGTGAGTAAAACAGTAAAACATATGAGTTTTAAAGCAGAAAAGCAGAAAGTTAAAGCAGTAAAACAGTAAAACAATACTATTCCCTTAGGTGTTAGGAGCACACCTCTATTGATTTACTGATTTCACTTTAGGTATCTAAATATGCCAGTTAAAACAGTAATAGAGGATTAGAAACTCACGATAAAAAATACGAAGATTTCATGATAAACAGATAAGAAAGCAAGAAACATACTAATCTACCAGTGTGGGCAAGCTTATCATTAGTTTTACATGATTTACTGTATAAAGATCATGATATATTAATCTGAAACTCTTGTGGGTTGAAACAGTAAAAATGAGTGCAATTAAAAACATGAGTTAAAGCAGTAAAACAGTAAAACAAAAGCATACTAATCCCTTTGTTGTTAGGTAACACCTCTATTGATTTACTGATTTACTGCTTTAAGGTATGTAAAGTTTATGTTTTAATAAATATTTCGTACAACTTTGCAGTAAAATAAAATGATTATATATCAGACACTCTGGATTTTTTTCTTCTTACATACAATTTTTAAAAATTTATAAATTAAAAAGTATTAAGTAAAAAGTATTAAGTAAAAAATAATGTTAATAAATATATGTGTTAAATAATAGGACTGTAATGAGTTACAGTTTTAGGTTCGCGAAAATGTTTTTAATAAAAATGTTTAAGTATGAAATAAAAATGAATGACTTATAGTATATATATATATATATATATATATATATATATATATATATATATATATATATATATATATATATATTTTTCATTGCGCGGGGAAATATTGCGCCTGCGGGCGCACGCGGCGGGCGGGAACGCGGAAATATTGCGCCTGCGGGCGCACGCGGCGGGCGGGAACGCGGCGGACGGGAACGCGGCGGGTCGCACCTGCGGGTGCGAGGCTGGCATCCTTTGCGGGTGGGGCTCATGCTGAGCCCTGGTGGTTAACTTGTGAACTAGGGGTGAAGACATTAATATTAACTCTGTTCTTTAATGGAGGGTAGAGATGAGCCATCAAAGATGATTTCATCAAAGATGAATCATCAATATAGATGGTATCAAAGATGACGTCATCAAAGATGAGTCATCAAAGATGAACCTTCAAAGTTGAGGCATCAAAGTTGAGGCATTAATGCTGAGGCATCAAAGTTGAGGCATTAATGCTGAGGCATCAAAGTTGAGGCATCAAAGTTGAGGCATCAAAGTTGAGGCATCAAAGTTGAGGCATCAAAAGTGTATCAAGGTATGTGTGAGTGTAAACGTAAGTGCTATCTGTGTGGGTGTGTGAGGAGGTGCTAAGTGTATATGGTTTAATGTAAGTGTCCATGGAGTGTAAGCGGTATGTAAGTGTAAGGGCTTATAAGTGTCATAGTGAATGTGTGCGCCAAGTGTGTCATAGTGTGTGTGTGTGTAAGTAATACTTCTATATTGGCTATAAGTGATAGAAAAAGACTAACTCATAGTAGGAAGCATCCTAGCAGCTTGTAATATACACCAATCGATTACGCATACCTTATAACCTAGGGGTAGACACCCATATTAGGGCTATTCTAGGCTCAGGGGAGGCTAGAAAAGGCTTGAAAAAAGTGGCACTCAGTTGGCACTATGTGGCACTCACTTGGCACTATGTGGCACTCACTTGGCACTCATTGGCACTCACTTGGCACTCATTGGCACTCATTGGCACTTACCTTGGCACTCATCTAATAATCATAAAACACTAATAGAACATCACTAGATACTTCTTACGATGATTGGGAACATCAAAGCCATCAAGTTAGCATGGGTCAAAATGACCTATGGTATATGGCAAGGTCAAGGCCGAAATATCATGGTCAAACAAGGTTAAGACATCAAAAAAAGGGCTAAGTCCCCAAAGAGACAAAAAATTACCGTGGGTCAAAATTGACCCATGGAAGACCAAAGGACTGGTCGTGTGTTTGTACGTGTGTATAAGTGTAAATGTAAGTGCAAGTATCTATGGAGGAGTGTAAGTGTCATAGTGAATGTGTGTATAAGTGTAAGTGTGTGTGTGTGTGTGTGTGTGTGTGTGTGTGTGTGTGTGTGTGTGTGTGTGTGTGCGCGCGCGCTTGTGTAGGTGTTCAACTTAGGATAGATCCATACATACGTTCAAGTTAGGACGAAATATGTGATGACGAGGTGGGCCACAATGAAAAAAAATTAGCGTGGGCCAAAATTGACCCATGGTATATGGCAAGGTCAAGGCCGAAATATCATGGTCAAACAAGGTTAAGACATCAAAAAAGGGCTAAGTCCCTAAAGGAAGGACAAAAAATTACCGTGGGTCAAAATTGACCATGAAGGACAAAAAAATTACCGTGGGTCAAAAATTGACCCATGATATCTATATCGCTTAAGGGAAAGGACAAAAAAGGTTAAGACATCAAAAAATAGGGTTAAGCCCCTAAATGAAGATCAAAAGTACCGTGGGCAAAAATTGACCCATGGTCGAAAAAATTAGGGGGCGTAAAATAGAGGGGCAACACGTACAACGGTTGCTTACGCAACCGTTTGGCGCAACCCTTCTTCGAAGGGTTGCAAATTAGGAGTTGCCGAAAAAAATTAGGGTTATAAATTAAGGGTTGCAAAAAATTAGGGTTGCCCAAAAAATTAGGGTTGCCAAAAAATTAGGGTTCTCAAAAAATTTGGGTTCTCAAAAAATTAGGGTTCTCAAAAAATTAGGGTTCTCAAAATAGGGTTCTCAAAAAATTGGGTTCTCAAAAATGTACCGTAGAATACACAAGGGTTGGCCGAAAAATTTGGGTTCTCAAAAATGTACCGTAGAATACACAAGGGTTGGCCGAAAAATTTGGGTTCTCAACAAATTGGTTTGCCCAATTTTAGGGTGGGGTAAAAGAGGTCAAAAAAGGTCAAGGTCTGGTGGGGTAAAAGGGAGCGGCCTCCGGAATGACTCTCCTACTACTCCCCTCCTTGAAAAGGGCTCGGCCCGTGAGTGGTTGTTGACTGTAAAAAAAAAAAAAAAAAAAAAAAAAAAATTAAATACAGAACTTGATTTTTCTTGACTTCTGAAGTTCCTCAACTTCTTTCTTCCTTTCATCACCGACATGATATTTAGTACTGAATGACACGTGTTTAGTTGTAAAGTGTAAGTGTCTCTCCAAATTTGATTTCATGCTATGAGCCAATTTTTTCTTACAAACAAGACAGGTCACAAGGCCATTTAAGATTTGAATAAACGTGAAAGTCTCGGTTCATTCAACTTTAAATGCATGATTTTCGTCTTTCGTTTTTCTTTGCTTCTTCTTTGAAGTCATGTCAAACAGGGTACCTAGAAAAATGTTTCAATTTATAATTGTCGTAGATAGAACAGCATTACTTATTCTATTTACAAATTTATATTATTTTATATATTTTTAATCCCAATGAATAATAACAATAAACTATCTTCCTTACAAAATGACAATAATAATAAAGCCACAAACACAAAATAATTGTAATTCTTAGCTTGATGATAAAAATACCAGTAGGATCTACAGCTGGTTGGAAAAATACAGGTAACTTTATGATTCGAGTAGGAACTTTTGTCACACGCGCGCGGTTTGTGGACGCTACTAGCACTAACAACTGCCCAATGAGACTGTTGATTGACTGGCTCACTCAACTCGTTCATGAAGCGCGCGCTCCTCCCCAACCGAAAGGCTGGTGGGGGAACCTTTGTGTGGAAGCAAAGCGCTTTGGACAGAGGCAGGTGGAATTGCCAACTATAGGGGTTCGTAATTTAACTACAATTCTAGTCTTTATTGTGGGGGAAGGCACTCTGAAGTAATACAATGTAGAACATGATGCAAAGATACGACTCGACGATACGAGTTGACATTTAATCTTTCTGGAAATGTTTTCTCATTAAGTCGCTTCAGAGCACTCGCCTAAAGATAAAGACACATAAACACCAACTAAGTATGTAAAAATAGAAGTAAGAAAACCAGTCATCACGAAATTTCAATTGCACGTGGAATTTTATGGAAGAGCCACACTCAAGGGGCCAAAGAGCCGCATGTGGCACTCTGAAGTAATACAATGTAGAACATGATGCAAAGATACGACTCGACGATACGAGTTGACATTTAATCTTTCTGGAAATGTTCTCTCATTAAGTCGCTTCAGAGCACTCGCCTAAAGATAAAGACACATAAACACCAACTAAGTATGTAAAAAAAGAAGTAAGAAAACCAGTCATCACGAAATTTCAATTGCACGTGGAATTTTATGGAAGAGCCACACTCAAGGGGCCAAAGAGCCGCATGTGGCTCGCGAGCCGCGGTTTGCCGACGACTGGCCTAGTCAATAAAAGTGCTTTTTAATACCAACGGAAAAGAGAGACAGCGCCACACTTAGAAAATTAATTGAAGAAAATATTAAAAAAGGAACTACCATAATTTCAGACGCTTGGAAAGGGTACAAGGATTTAGCCACATTAGATTATAATCATTTAATAGTGAACCATTCAGTAGAATTCATAAATAAGGAAACAGGTGCCCATACAAATACCATTGAAAGCACATGGAGCCAGGTAAAAATAATTATTTTAATAAGAAACGTCTTACCAATCTAAAAAACTATCCTAAAATCTAACCTAACCTAACCTAACCTAACCTAACCTAACCCTAACCCTAACCTAACCTAATTTAACCACTAACTAACCTAACCTAACCTAACCTAGCCTAACCTAACCTAACCTAATTTAAACTAACCTAACCTAACTTAACCTAACCTAACCTAACCTAACCTAACCTAACCTAACCTAACCTAACCTAACCTAACCTAACCTAACCTAACA
>JABUQX010015347.1:15000-22500 GCA_015478945.1 Trachelipus rathkii | reverse complement strand
TAATAATAATAAAAAATAATAATAATAAAAATAATTAAAAAAAAAATAATAATAATAATAATAATAATAATAATAATAATAATAATAATAATAATAATAATAATAATAATAATAATAATAATAATAATAATAATAATAATAATAATAATAATAATAATAATAATAATAATAGCATGAATAATTAAAATTATGAAGTTTCTATTGTCATTTGAGCACAAAAAAGCTTGCTCTTATTCCCATTAATTTTTATAATTATTATTAATTTGCATAACACAACCGCTCTCAGTTCCAATTAATGTCATATTTGTAGGAAGTAGTTTCGACATTTAAATTCCATATGTCTCATCATTGTGACAGAAACATAATAACCTTTAATGAGTTTTCCACTTGAATTCGCGATTATGCTTCAACAAATAGATAGTAGATGATAAAGGAGTGGCAATCGATTATCGTTTTACATTTATTTAAAGAAAAAATGATTGATTATAATAAGTATCTATTAGCTATAACTTGTTAATAAATAATTAAATATACTTTCACTCTGGTAAGGAGAGTGATAAGTAGTAAATGAAGTTATAAAGTTTAGAGGTTTTGCTTCTTAATATACCTGTTTGACTGAATTTTTTAGCGTCAAATAGTTTTGTCACAAACTTGTCATGTGCTGTTAAAATTTCTTGATATTCAAAAAACAATATTCTATAAAAAAAATATATTTGCGTGGAGAATTTATTTTTAACTTCCAAGAGTTGTTTTGCCTAAGAACATGAATAGAAAAAATTTGAACAAAATTAATTTCAGCATATACTAAAAAAGCTAAATCTTTATAGTACTGTAATGATAGCGTATTTAGATGTGTTAATTTAATAAAGATATAAAATATTAACACAGTTACTATTTCATTAAGAAATATATATATATATATATATATAATATATATATATATATATATAATATATATATATATATATATATATATATATATATATATATATATATCTTAATGTATAATGTTATATAAACAATAATATATATATAATAATAATATATATATATATATGTAATAATATAATAATAGCAACAATAATAATAATAATATGTATATATATATATATGAAATATATATAATAATAATAATAATAATAGCAATAATAATAATAATATATATAATAATAATAATAATAATATATAATATATATATATAATAATAATATAATAATAATGTATATACAATACGTATGTAATATGCATACGTGGCTTAACAATAATAATAACAACTTAATATATGTAGCAATAGCAATAATAATATCAACAATATGTATATATAGCATAACTTAACAACTATTAATGCTAATAATAATATAATATATGTAATATGAGCTTTCGTGAGAGACCATCTACATTATATATACATACGTAGTATAATATATAACAACATATATATATATATAATATATATATATATATATATATATATATATATGTAATATATATATAATATAATAATAATATAACTCATATATAACTCTTTCTAATAATAACCAACAACAACAATAACCAATAATAACAATAACAATAATAATAATAATAATATATATATATATATATTTATATATCATATATATATATATATATAATATTTTTAACAATAATAATACATGTATTGGGCTTTGTAATAATAATATATATATATATATATATATATATATATATATATATATATATATATATATATATATATATATATATATATATATATATATATATATATATATATATATATATATATATAATTTAATAATGAAACAATTTCAGCAAAATTATTTACATAACTTGTAGTACTTATATTATAAATGTTTTAAAATATATTTTTCAAATTTATTTAAAGATTTTTTATTTTCCGGATAATCCTATGTTCCATATTCTATATTTTATACAATGAAGTTATTTTACACCAAAAGGTTTATACAAAATATGTTCAAATATAACTTTAATTACTTAATCAAAGGGTCACGAGTGATAGGTGTGTGGGAGTGTGTCGTTGATTATAATTTGATCTATTGATATTTTTAATAAAAGGTAATGAAAAATTTAGTAAAAACATAAAATGTTTTTATTAATTTTATGTAATGTTCATACAAAACATATTCTATCTTATGTTGTGCAAATAATAAAGTAAAAGTATGTACCTTATTTTTCCTAATACATTAAGTTAAAAAAGCAATACCGCATGGCCGGCTGGGAAGGGTTTTGTTGTGGGGCCTTTGCGTTACTGTTTTATTGACTTACTGTCTTAGGGTCTATAAAGAACATATTTAAAAAAAAAAAATTTTTTTTGGCAAAAACAAAAACTGTTTTGAAGAGTTTTAAAAATTAATTTTAAAAATAAGTAAAAACAAAAAATTAGACAAAAAAATAGGTCTAACCTACAAGTTTTAAAATAAATAAATAAAAAAAACTTTAAACAAAATAAAAATTTTTAACTATAATATAAATATTTCATCATGCAAAAGAATTATGCTAGTTTACATCTGCCTAAAGAAAACGAGATATGAGGCTGATATAATGATCATCTTATGTAATTATTTGTTAATAGATGAATTAATCTCAATTTTAGGTGAAACCCTTTTATAAGTTCGGCCCCCATATCGTTTGGGTGTCATACCATTTCAGACTCCACAGGAAATTATCCTTCGTCATTTCAGTATATATATTGATGTAACAAATATTAGACAATGGTCAAGACAGGTTTTTCTTTTGGAACTGCACTCCAGGGGTGGAGGTGCTCAGACCTCAGCAGCAAATTAAAACTATCAAATTCGGGATATATAAGGTCAGAAACATGTAGGAATGATATTGACATATTAAACGAATGTATGCCTACACAACACCGCACAACATCTGTTCCGAATCCGGAACCTGTGCAGTGCTCCCTATCATGTGCCTTCTCCATCTCAGACTTGTTATTCCTTCTTCATACTTTCTCCGCATTCTTCTCTTATGCATTCCCTATATCTCTTCTTTATTTTTTCTCTTCCCCTTAAGGAGTTCTCAGATATTCTTGAGGATGATGGAACCATAAAAATCGGAATCTAAGGGTCTTTTATGTTTGATACCAGAACTAAACTCTGGCTCCGGCAACGGCTCCGGTGCGGTGCACCGCATCATGAGTCATTTCAGTAGCCATCATCTTCTTATTCCTTCTTTATTCTGCCTTCATCTTCTTCTCTTATTCATTCCCTATGTCCTCCTTTATTTCTTCTCTTTGGGTACGGGGCCCCATCTTAGGAGTCCTCACACAACCTTAAGGGATATGAAACCCTCAATATCAAGTTTTATGAGTTCGTAAACCTAGGGAAAGATACCTTATATATACGTTTGTGTACAGATTTTAAGATTCTGTTTCAACATCGGTGCCGAACCCGCACCGTGATCCATTTCAAAAGTCATCTCAGACTCTAACTCCTTTGCTGAAGCATGACGGCAGCTTATTTTTCATCTAGCTAAGGCCATATTCAAATTAAAGGGATCACCACCCACTTGTAGGGGGCGTAGCTGGGTGAATCCGGAGCTTCTGAAGGGTGACATAACCAGATATATGTGTTCCATTTTTAAAGGGGCTTTGAAAGTTATTAACCCATAAGGAAGGAATGAACAAAATATATATATATATATATATTATATATATATATAAATATATATATATAATATATATATATATATATATATATATATATATATATATATATATATATATATATATATATATATATATATATATATATATATATATATATATATATGTAACACATATATATATATATATAGCTATCTATATATCACTCTTCCTCTCATCTATATATTACTATATCTATATATATCATATATAATATATGTGTTATAACAACAGCCAACCAATAACTCTTTATATCTGCTGCGTTACTATAAATATCATATATATATACATATGTGTATATATATCTTTATATATATACAACATATATCTTACTAACATATTGTTATACTTTCATATAACATCTGTATATATAATATATATATTTGAATATGACCATCAGAAGGGTGACATTGAAGAGCCTCTATATTTAATGATTGAAGCCTTTTACTTTGGGAAAAAGACACTTATCTGTATATTTCACGATATTAGATTTGATAAAATGAAGATTATGTGTGTATATAGGTAAAGGAAGCCAATTCCTTTCATTCACATTTATATGTAAGGACCAAGCTGTTGTAACTAACCTAAAGACGTTCCTTGTGTTTTATTTCTGATGATAATTTGTTGGACAAGATATGATTGTATGGTTAGGATGAATATAGAGTCTTGCGATGCAATTTGGGTCTTAAAAGTTTCGGTGCAATCTCATGGTAATGGCAAAGTAGGAGAAAATTCAGATCCAGCTCAATCTTTGAACGAAAGTTTTATCTCCAGGGTCTCAAGTTTTTAGCTTGCATAGTCCTCTTTGACAATATTTGTTGCGTATAATAGAGATGAGCATCTGCTTCTGGAAAACCTCAAACGTAGGATGAAGAGGAAGAGAAATGAATATTTTTTAATCATTTATTCGGAAGACGTTTAGACACGTATGTGTGATCTTCAGGTCTAAGAATATTACAATATAATTTCTAAGAGGAAACAATCTAAAACTAATATTATATTATAAACAAATATTATTATATTATAAAATATTATTATAAACACAAAAAAACACATGAAAAATATATAATAATAATAATAATAATAATAATAATAATAATAATAATATTAATAATAATAATAATAATAATAATAATAATAATAATAATAATAATAATAATAATAATAATAATAATAATGATAAAAATAGATGATGATGATGATGATGATGATGATGATGATGATGATGATGATGATGATGATGATGATGATGATAATAATGATAATGATAATGATAATGATAATGATAATGATAATGATAATGATAATGATAATGATAATGATAATAATAATAATAATAATAATAATAATAATAATAATAATAATAATAATAATAATAATAATAATAATAATAATAATAATAATAATAATAATAATAATAATTTTAAGAAAATTTAAAATATGAATAAAAAGCATGTAACATAATTGAAACAAATCAAAAACCAACACTAAAGAGAATAGAAAGAGTTATAAGTACCTCGAGACTTAATATTGCAGTCTGGAGTTAAAATTGTGGGGCGGAGTTAAAAGAATTTAATTTTTAGATAAAATAATTATTGTACCGAGTTAGTTGGTAGGACATTGAAATAGTGTTGGATGATGGACTCAACAATCTTCCAAAAATTATGTGAAATTAATAATTCATGACCGGAAAAGTTATACTGTAAATAATTGTATGGCAGATGCATTACTGCTTAGGAATGGTTTATATTTTTGATGTATTAAAATTCAAGAATTAGAAAAGACTGCGTGTCGGAGGCAAAAGTAAGTTTCTCGAATTGTTCAATTTTCAGAGGAGTGAAGGAGGTTTTGAAATAAGCTGTAATTGGAGACGATTCCTTTGTGAATAAAGGGAACAGTGTTCTGTGGCTAATTCCCATGTAGGCACATGCTCGGGAACGGAAAAGTCTTGAGGCAGATTCTATATAGGAGCCTCGTTGCAACAAGAACAAGTCATCTCAGACTCATAGACGACTCCGGACTCGAGTAGTGCAGGAAAACGGTCTTTTTATCTGGAAAAAGACCTGATCTTTATAGAATTAGTTAGAACAATATTAAAGTTTATATGAGGGAACAAGCGATTGAGAGAAGTCTCCAGTTCCTTCTTGAATGAAACAGAGGTATGGCCAATGAAAGGAAATGATGAGTAGAATTTTTTTTAATAGAGTTTTGGTGAGCAGTTTAGGTTGGTAAGTATTTGGCAAAAACTATCTTATAAGTTTAAAAATCAATTCTAAAGGGTAGTTTTTATCATGAAAGAAATTGCTAAGAAACTTGAATTATTTGTGCAGAAATATATAGTCTGAGCTTATTTTATAAGCTTTGTTGATAAGAGTTTGGGCAGCCATAAGTTTGAACTTCAATGGCGTAAAGTTGTAGTAGTTGGTACCTTGAGGAGTGAAAGTTTTTTTTTTTTTCACAGATGTAGAAAATTTGGAGTCTTCTCTTTTTATTCATGCATCCAGAAAAGTTAAAGAGGTATTGGTTTCACACTCCAAGGAGAATCTGATATTAGGGTGTAATGTATTGATGTAATTGCAAAACTGGACAGCCTGTTCATGGTCTTTGAACATACAAAAAATCTAATCTACATAGAATCTGTAAAAATTGGTTTAGGGACACTAGCATTGTTCAAGATATCTTCCAAATGATTCAAAAATATGAAGATAAAGACTGGACCAAATAGCGATTCCATGGTTACACCATCAGTCTGCTGGTATATTTAATTGTTAAACAAAAAATAGGAATCTGAACCTGCCAAGTTGATAAGCTCGGGGAAAGATTGTCTATCCAAATCGAATGTGCTATCAGAATTGTGAAAAATTAGATTAGTGATTATATTAATAGTTTTCTGAAGCGGTGCATTAATGAATAAGGATTCAACATCGAGGATAAACATGATTGAATTTCGAGAAGACAGTTGGCGTAATTTTTCAACAAATTCATAATAATTCTTGACAGTGTTCTGATTGGAAAAATAGGGCTGGATGAGTGAACAAAGATACTTAGATAGATAGTAGTTATGAATTTTATATGCAGCCTGCATGGGTTTGGCTGGAAAGTTTATTTTATGTACTTTAGGGGACCCGAATATATATATATATTATAATATATAACATAATATAAATATATATATATATATATATATAAAAAGAATATAAATATATATATATATATATATATATATATATATATATATATATATATATTATATATATATATAAATATATATATTATATATATATATATATATATATATATATATATATATATATATATATAATATATATATATATATATAATATATATATATATATATATATATATATATATATATATATATATATATATAATATATATATTATATATATATATATACTATAATATTATATATATAATATATATATATATATATATTATGATATATATATAATATATATATATATATATATATATAATATATATTATATATATATAATATATGATAATATATATATATATTATATATATATATTCTTCCTTAACACGTCTCGAGAATCTCGAATCTCCTAACTTCGATGTTTCGTGCCTTAAAATCTTTCTTCCTTCTCCTACAATAATTTGTGCTTGTGCTACTGTTCTCCTAACAGAACAGATTTTTCACGCCTTTTTTTAAATACTTACTACTTCTCACGAGGACTGTTACATTCTTCTCATCCAAATACTGAGGACCTCTACTTTGGGATTTAATGTACACAACACTGAATTGGTTGGGTTCCTCTCATACTGATTTAGGTGGGGGAGCCGAA
>JABUQX010015347.1:0-7500 GCA_015478945.1 Trachelipus rathkii | reverse complement strand
TGGTCGTAGAAGGTTGAAATTTGGATAATGTATAGAAGATGGAAGAAGAAGAAGAAATGCACGGAGTGCATAAGAGAAGATTGAGGAAGGAGGAGGAAGGATTAATAAGGAATAAGAATGAATGGTGTTTGGAACCCGCCTGAGGTGGGTCCCTAACTGAAATAAAAGATAAAGAAATGCAGGGAGCGCATAAGAGAAGATGAAGGAATGACGAAAGAGGAAGAAGGAGGAAGGAGGAAGGAGGAAGGAGGAAGGATGAAGAAAAGAGACTGAGAAGGAGACAGAGTTGGTACCGGCACAGTGCTGGAACGGAGTACGGGTGTCTGAAGTAACATTCGTTTAGCCTCAGGGACTGACATTTCTGATTTTTTCAAAAATCTCGTTTTCTTTTTATAATCGTCAACTTAAAATATATTGTTTGCTATTTTTATTTTATGTTTATTTTATTTTTTTTAAAATTTTATTTCTTTATTTTTTAATTTTGCTTTCAATTTAATTTTTTAATTTATTTTTAAATTTTTATTGTTTAAACATTTTCGTTTTTACTAAAAAATTTATTTCTTTTCATTTTAATAACTTAAAAAAATTTGCATTTTTACATACTTAAAGCAGTAAATCAGTAATCAAACTGCCCTCCAGCCACCCTCCTACCCATTCGTGATCTATTGATCTATTGACCTATTGATTCATATCATATTTTGTATAACATAACACAAAAATACTTTTATTTATTTTGTTTTCTTTCTTAAACATTTTGTTTTTACTAAAAAGTTATTCTTTTTATATTTATTAATTTAAAAAAAATTGCATTTTGAACATACCGAAAAGCAGTAAATCAGTTATCAAACTGCCCTCCATCAACCCTCCTACCCATTCGTGATCTATTGATCTATTGATCTATTGACCTATTGATATATTGATTCAAGTCATATTTTGTATAACATAACACAAAACTTTTATTTATTTTTGTTTTGTTTCTTTAAACATTTTGTTTTTACTAAAACATTTATTCCTTTTATGTTTATTACTTAAAAAAATTGCATTTTTACATACCCTAAAGCAGTAAATCAGTAAACTCAGTTTAAAGCAGTAAATCAGTAAATCAGTAAAGCAGTTAATCAGTTAAATCAGTAAATCAGTAAAATCAGTTAATTCAAACCACCCAACTCTATCCTCCTACCCATCTATGATCTATTGATCTATTGATCTATTTGATCTATTGGAACTATTGATTCAAGTGATATTTTTTACTAGCACAAAAACTTTTTATTTTATTTTTGTTTTCTTTTCTTTAAACATTGTTTTTGCTAAAAAAAATTATTCTTTTCATGTTTATAACTTAAAAAATTTGCAATTTTACATACCCTAAAGCAGTAAATCAGTAAATCAGTTAATCAAACCACCCACTCTATCCCCATAGCCCATTCGGTCTGATCTATTGATCTATGATCTATTGATCTATTGATCAAGTCACATTATAAGTATCTTTTTGTTAAACATTAAACATAAAAATAAATTCTATGCTGTGCTGTTGTTGTTGAATGTTGTTGTATGTTGTTGCATTTTGTTGCAGTTGTTGATGTTGTTGGTGTTGTTGAAATGTTGCGTTTGTTGTTGTTGTTGTGTTGTTGTTGTTGTTGTGTTGTTGTTGTTTGTTGTTTGTGTTGTGTTGTTGTTGTTGTTGTTGTTGTTGTTGATTGTTGTTGTTGTTGTTGTGTTGTTGTTGTTTTGTTGTTGTTGTTTTGTTTAGTTAAATATATCAAACGTTCAAGATAAATGGAAAATATACAGACACTTTTTCAAACATATCTCTAAAATATTAATGTTAATTTTACATTAACAGTGTAATATTGAAAACTAAACAAAAAATATATCTCATCCTAGCCTAACTGACATACACCATTCATTAACAAAGTAACTAAAATTAGAAGTTTCAACTTACCAGCAGAAGAAGGCATAGCAATCTCAATCTTTACTATACACAACCGCTCAAAATAATTATTATTATTATTATTATTTATTATTATTATTAATATTATATTATTTTATTATTATTATTAGTTATTATATTATATTTATTATTATTATTATTATTATTATTATTTAGTTATTATTATTATTATTATTATTATTCCACATAGATCTCATAACACCAATAAAGCGTGCGATCACTTTGCCTGCAGGTCCACAACTAAAACATTGGTAGGTAAATTGCTCTCTATCTGACACCTAAACATTACGTAATCTTGTTACGCTCAAGGGATAGCCAATCAGAGAACAGCATTTGCTATGCCATCACGGACAGCCAATGAAATTCGATGAATGACTCATTAATCTTAATATCTTTTTTGACACATGAGAAGGGTAATGAGATTTATTATTTTGCTTCCAATATCTTTTGACACATGAGAAGCGGTAACCAAGATTTATTACTTTGTTCACAATATTTCTTTTGACACATGAGAAGGTAAAGAGATTTATTACTTTTTGTCCTTACTTAACAATTGTTTTTATCTTAAACAGTAGACAAATCATCTGCGTACAATAAGCAGTGCACCCTCCACTCTCTTCCATTCTCCATCAGTCTATCCCCCTCCCCTGCCACTCCTACTTTTAGTTCTTTCATTACCCCATCCATATTTAAATCAAATACAAATTAAAAAGGAAGAGCTAATGTAGTATGAAGATGACACACACATGCACACAGCAATTGCTAAAGGCAATGTCCTTCTGATGAATAGCATGAGAACAATTGAGTTATTGGTAAACAGGATCCCTTTCAGAAATATCAACACGGAAACCATGAAATGCATTTTATGCTATATCACTTGCATAAAGATGCAATACTTCATTATATTTATTAAACAAACTGGTAGGTTTGGGCAACGGCGCCATCAAACAAGAGGCGATTGACAAACTGTATAGATTGATGCTGAGTTATATAGAATCGACGAACTACTCGATGACCATTCATTAATCACAGAGCTCTTACGATAACATTTTTAAGACACATTTTTAATTTCTGTAGCATCATGTTATCCAGGTTTTGGGTAAATCGTACACATGAGGGATTTTTCAAATTGCAAACTTATTCAGCGAAGTAAGTGTTTTTTCTTTAATATATAATATATATATTATATATATATATATATATATATATATAGATATATTTATATATATATTATATATATAATATATTATATATATATATAATATATATATTATATATATTATAAATATATATATATATATAATATATATTATTATAATATTATAATATATATATATATATATATATATATTCTCATTTAAAAATGAGATTGTAGCACATCTGATCAATAATTAATAACGTAAAGTAATTAAATACATTATCAATTAACAATAGAGGGTAAATAATTTATACATATGTCTAAAAAAGTGATTCTTTTCCAGAAACGTGTTGAATATACATCCATACACTTGGGTAAAAAGCATCCTTCGTATCGTTATCGACGCATCGAATAAAATGGTATGTTGCTGTTGTTGTTGTGTAGATATATTTAATATAAGGAATGAGAAATACTATGTTAAACTAATATATTACAGACATAGTGGCCTAATTGCAAGCAAACTTGACCTTAATTGTTTACTGTATCATAAATAATAATGAATATTCATTACAGGCTAATCCTTCGATGATGAATGCTGCTAATAAGAAGAGGAAGACCACTATAACAGACATAACGCACAT
Organism: Trachelipus rathkii; assembly: GCA_015478945.1. Taxonomy (NCBI): domain Eukaryota; kingdom Metazoa; phylum Arthropoda; class Malacostraca; order Isopoda; family Trachelipodidae; genus Trachelipus; species Trachelipus rathkii. Next base: position 3,770 of record JABUQX010015347.1, on the reverse strand, counting down.
CTCTGTAGAGAAACTAAAAAAGTCGATGGAACGTCATACATATGAAGTAAAGGTTATTGATGAAAACTTCTTCCATGGACCAAGAGATCTTGAAGCGTCATTCGAAATGGTTGTTAGTGAAGTTGTTGATGCTGTATTAAAAGACTTAGAATATGATAGTACACGTATGAGGGTTGGAATCAATTTCACGTTCGGTGATAACCAGTCACCTGATCGGAAATATTATGTCAACATCAGTTATAGAGATATATTAGACAATATTGCGGTGAAAGAGATGATGAGACGCTTGGAAGGTTCATTCCAATCAGGCGACAAGGCTACCTTTACCAAATTCAAAGTAGTAGCTACTGTGTTCATGATAGCAAAAGGAAAAGGCAACGACTGTAAAACTGATGCATTCGAGCTACAAAATCTTAGTTTCAAACATCGTTACATTAGTAAAGTTCATCTAGAGAAAGGTGCTGTAGGTTGTGCTTTCAAAGCTGTTGTCCTCTTTAGGAAAATAGCTCGTGAATGTGTAGAGGTCAAACATATTCATTCGTATACAATTGAGAAAGCTGCAAAAACATTAGCTAAAGAATGTGGTATGGAATATACAGATTCTTTCTTAGTCACCGACTTTGAAAAAATCGAGAATATCGAAAAATGTCGGATAGTCGTGTTCGGCCCTGATGGTAATGGAGTAAAGATACTTTATAATCCATCCAATGAGAACAGAGATGACCCTTTATACATTATAGGCCATGATGGAGTAAATCATTACTATGCTATAACAGAAGACAAGTTAAAGTTATGTTTTGAGAATACCAAAAAACACAGGGCATATATGAATGGTATATTTTGCACTTATTGCTACACTTTCAATAGTAATAATATAGCACATAAATTAGATTGTGAACATTATGGATGTAGACAGTGTCTAGACGATAAGTGTCGAGGCTCATTCGATCACGATGGTATATTCCATGAATGTCGTGAATGTAATCGTGAATTTTATAATTCCGATTGCTATAAAAAACACCAAGATAATAATACGTGCAAGAAAATTAAGATTTGTAAACTCTGCCTTGAACAAATAAAGGCTGATCGCTATGGTAGTTTCAAACACGACTGCACAAAAGCTTATTGTACTATATGTAAAGAAAAATACGAGCCTAAAGAAGATGAATACCATATATGTTACATGAAGAAAAAGAAAAATAAGAAGAAGGATGATAAGAAAGATACTGATCCAGAGGTTTATACATGTTACTACGATATCGAGACATACCAGGAAGATAAAGGGTATGATGATAAAGGAAGAAGAATAATAGAATTGAGTCCTTATTTACTGGTATATCAGGTGATATGTGATGTATGTAATATATATATATATATATATATATAATATATATATTATATATATATATATATATATAATATATATATATATATAATATATAGTATATATATAATTATATAATATATATATATGTAATTTATATTATAAATTATATATTTTAATAAATATATATATATATATATATATATTATATATATATATATATATATATATATTATATATATATATATATATATATATATATATATATAAAAGGTGAGCAAGTATGTTCACATTGTGATCCAAGTACAAGAACATTTAAATTAGAGGTTGAAAAAACGCCTGTAAATCAATTTATAGACTTCCTGATGGAGTTTTCAGAGAAGAATCCTATGTCAAAAATAGTTGTTGCTGCACATAATGGAGGTAAATTTGATCATCAGTTCGTATACGCTGCATTATTGACCCACCCAAGTTCAAAATCTATCAGCAACAGTCCTATAAAAAGTCAATAAAATCATTTCAATGGTACGAATGGTAATATAGTCTTGCAGGGACACTATTATTATTTACCCCATGTGACATTGAAAACGCTGCCTAAATGCATGGGTTGTCTGTGAAAAAGACAATCCAAGGGTTTCTTTCTCCTATAACATTTTTAATTAAAGCAACTTGAATTATAAAGAACTATTCCAGATAAGAAATTCTTCGAAATAGAAAAAAATCAACAAATGAGAGGAAGAATTTCAAGAGTACTATAATAAGTTATAGGTAAAAAATACAATATTTTTGAAGAATGTGAAAAGTACTGTATACAGATGTTAATATACTTACAAAATGTTTTGAGAAGTTTAGGGGCAGTTTCATTAAAGAATTTGATATAGTTTGTCTAGATAACAGCACAACAATTGCATCTTTATGTTTTACACTTTATAAAAATGTGTTTATGTCTGAGGGAAGAAATTACTATTCTAGTCGAGAAAACCCTAAAACCCTGTTCACCTATGAAGCAATTCGACTGCTCATGTATCAAAGGAAAAAATTGAAAACATATAAACAGTAAACGTACGCAATTATGCAACGTGGAGAGAAAGGGTTCAAATTTACAGAACAAGTGGCACTACTTACCCAAGAAAACGGATTCGGAATTATGAACCCTTAGGTATTTAAACTCTAAGCCATTTAAATATACCACCTGAGTTGTGCATGGGCGATGAGACATACAAGGCTGTAATAAAGGAAAAAGTTTACACTGCAAGCGTATCGGCTGTTTGACCGTTTTATCTTATATATCTCTATTGAAAACTAGAAGATAGGTATTAAAGAAGCCGTTTAATGTCCATACGTGTGGGGAATGTGAAATGGAAGATACAAAAGACCCAGATCAAGTTTCAAGATCCTAATCATTACCGATGAAAATATAAGCGATTAGTGAATAATTCAACGTTCTTAGTAATGATGTTGTACAACAGGCTCATAATGCATAATTCATTGCTTGGAGCCGTATCTGAACCCTTCGGTACATACTATCCTCCAACTAAAGACAGTCATGTATTTTAGACTATACCATCACTTTATCCTTATGTTCAGAGCGATAGAAAGCTACCCTATGGTCCCTTGGAAAAAAACTATATAGTGAGGTGATAAAGTACCAGACATTGAATCATTCAAGAATGGACTCAATGATAAATATTTCGGCGCAGCTTACATTAAGATTCTTCCTCCTCAAGACTTATACATCCCTGTTCTCGCTAAACGAGCCAAAAAATAAACTAATATTTCCACTCTGTGTAAAATGTGTTAAAGATAATAGCTCGAAATGCAATCATGATAAGAATGAACGAGCCATTGAAGGTGTATACACAACACCTGAAATTCAATTGGCAATAGAGATGGGTTACGAAATACTTAAAATATTTGAAGTTTGGTCGTTTAAAGAGAAGGAGTTTTTATTTGAAGGATATGTGAACCACTTCCTAAAAATAAAGACAGAGGCCTCAGGTCTGCCAAATAATATTCACGAGGACGATCCTGATTTCGAGGAAAAACTTAAAGAGTTTATCCGTCTTTTCAAAGAAAAGGAAGGTGTCGAACTTGATATTAACAATATCAAGAAAAATCCAGGGATGCGATTCATTGCAAAATTGTGTCTCAATTCTCTTTGGGGAAAATTTGCACAAAATACACCTACAAGAGAAGATATAGTATGTACTAGCGATAAACAAGTATGGGAACTAATAAACCAAAGCGATATTGAAGTCCCTAGCGTTATTCCAATAGGCAGTAAATATGTTGTGACAGTTGTAAAAAATGCGCTAGCCGAACGATCGTCAACTGCTACAAATATTCCTATCGCATCGTTTACAACTGCATATGCACGTATAAAATTATACGAGCTACTTAACAAAGTCAAACAAAGGGCCTTGTACTGCGACACAGATTCTTGTAT
>JABUQX010015346.1:0-7500 GCA_015478945.1 Trachelipus rathkii | reverse complement strand
ACCCCTATCACTGTACTATCTTCATTTAAGCTGTATTCTCTGTGATTTATACTTCCATCAAAAATTACACCAGAGAATTCAACATCAAGCTTCATAAATTTCTCAAGGGTGCTTCCAATCGAATGTGGATTCACCTTCACGGATGGTTCCTTAATCAGATGATGATTCTCTATCAATGAAGACCACTTCATCTACTGAGCAGCAGGGACAAATGTGCATTTCAGTGTTTAAATTTTATAATAATTGTGTTTCAAAGTGATTATGTTTAAAATTTAATTTAATATTTAAAGCGCTCCGCGTTTTCAGGCGCAAAGTAATGTATAGTGCTCAAGGTGATTGTTTAAATAATGTTTCATTTTATCGAAAGTTAGACCTTTTTACTTACAGTGAATTACAGATAATATTACAGAAAATGGTTTGTGAACATTAACTATTTTTTGGGAATATAAAATATATTGATTTTAATTTTTAATTATATGTGTTTTTCTAATATTTCAACATGTTATTATATTATTCTTTTTATGAAATAATGTTTGTTTATTAGAATATAATATTTTTTATGCAATAACATATTATAGTTCAATTTGTAAGAACATATTTTATATATTAGTTCCCGCCAAAAGTTCACCTCATATATGTAGCATTTTTTTATATAAATTGTTTTATTAAAAACGTAAGCATTGCAACAAAAATGTTGAATATTTTTAAAATATAGATCTTAATAAATAACCAAAAACTAAGCTGTTTTAATTCATTACCAATTTAAAGATGTTTTAAAAGGTTTAACGACCTATGTTGATGGTACATCAGCCTCGAAGTACGAATGGAAGCGTAACCATATAGCCTCGGGTGGGTGAAGAAGACTATTTCAACAGAGGAAGTAATAATACAAAGTACCTGTAAGCATTTAGGAACCTCAATATATAAACGAAGCGTATTACCATGAGATATCAAAGAACAGGCATCAACTAATATCTATGCAGAAGAAGAGCATGAAAAGAATTTCAACTTCAACTTGTGAAGTGTGGGAAGAAGAAAAAGAAATAACTCCTAGCACTCCTGCCACTTTATATATATATATATATATATATATATATATATATATATATATATATATATATATATATATATATATATATATATAATGTATTTATCTTTCTTATTATATTTATATATATAACATATATATATATATATATATATGCTATATATATATATATATATATATGGAAGTTATCATTCAGAATTATATTTATATAGCTAAAATAAATTAATTTCCAATCAAACCACCAAAAGAAGATGATATTAAAAATTGAATTTAATGGAGTTAATGGCTACATACATTTATATTTTATTTTAAAACCAAATTTTATATAAATGTTAAAGTAATTCATTCAAAAGAAAATGTCTGAAAACATTAAGTAATAAAATCTTAGGAAAATGAACCCACATTATTTCAGTTATTTCACCATTTCAGCAGATTTAGAACAACAATGGGCAATCTCAAGGCCCAATTTCTTTCATAAGGCGGTCTCTTCATTTGCATAATCTTTGCTTTTCTAAATATAATCATCAAATCTTATTACTCCTTCCTCTTCTATTGATTGCTTATATATATATAATAATAATAATATATATATATATAAATAAATAAATATGTAATAAATAATAATATATATATACATATATATATATATAATATATTATATATATATATTTAATAACCAACATATATATAATATATATATGCTATATATATATATGTACTATGTATCATATATATTATACAAACACTTATTCATGGCGAAGGATGATTGGTACCGGTGCGGAAACCCTGATTCATATTTTCCTAAATATGTAAGCCCCCCACTTTCCTCCATTCCATTCTATCTCATGGCACCCTGCAAAAATATCACCTCATCCTCTCTCTTAAAGCATTTCTCCCTTTATTCATCACATCAGCTGCTTCTCCCGGTCTCCCCACCACTCTTCTTCTGTCCCTTCACTTCCCAAACTCTCTAACACCCTCTGTTTCTCCATTCTCTCCATGTCCAAACCCTCTTAACATTCCCTTCTCCGCTCTTCTCACCAAACCATTTTTCCAATCACATCTCTCTCTTATCACTCTATTCCTAATCCTCTCTCTTTTACTAACCCCACAAACCGCTCTCAACCCTTTCATCTCAAACACTTCTAATTTCTTCTTGGACCTGGCATTCAACCCCATGTTTCACACCCATATAGTACCGCTGGAACACATATTTTCAAACATACTTATCTTAGCTTTATGTGATAAATCCCCCCTTTCCATAATTCCTCAGACCACTCAATGCTCTCATTCCTCCTCCTATCTGTGATCTATCTCTTCCTTCAACCCTCCTTCCTTACCCAAATCAATCCCTAAATATCAAAAAGAGCCTTTACTTCTTCTAATACTACACCTCCCACTCTAATCTCTAACCCCATCCCCACATCTGTTTCATCCTCCTCAAACTTTTGCTACTTTACTCTTTCTAGGTTTATCCTAAAGACCACTTTTGTCCACACACCCTCTCCAAACTCCTTCACCAAATACTACGGCCCTTCTGAATTCTTCGCCACTAAAGGCGGTATCATCCGCAAATAGTATCATCTTTTCACTTCCCATCTATCACCTATCCATCAATTCCACCCCTCTCCCCTCACTCATCATTCCTCTGCAGACACTCTCCATACATAAATTGAAAAGCCACGGTGACATTACACATCCCTATCTTAACCCTCTCTTTACCCCAAACATCTCACTCTCCCCCTAATACTCTCACGCACGTTCTGCTGTTCACATATAAAGGGCCCTGGCGCAGCACACAATAATTTTCTCCAAATTCCCACATCAGCACTTATTCCATAATATATAATAATATATATATGTATATATATATCATATATATATAATAATATATATATACATATATATATATTATATATATATATATATATATATATATATATATATATATATATAATAATACATATATACTGTATATATATATGCTCTCTTATATATAATAATAATATGTATGTAATATGTAATAATAATAATAATAATAATATGTAATAATAATAATAATAATAATAATATATATATATAATAATAATAATATAATAATATAATAATAATATTATATCTAATAATAATAATAATATCTTTAATATTCTTTTGAAATCTTTATAATAATATGTAATAATATGTATAATAATAATAATAACATATATATATGTATATGTAATATATGTATGTAATATGTATATAATAATAATAATAATAATAATAATAATAATAATAATAATAATATATATATAATATATATTTGTATATATATATATGTAATATATATAATAATATATATATAATATATAATAATATATATATATATATATATATATGGAGTAATAATAATAATAATAATAATAATAATAATAATAATAATATGTAATAATAATAATAACATAATAATATAATAATAATAACTTATATATATATGTAATAATAATATATGTATATAATATAATATCTAATAATATGTATATATAAAAATATATATATATATATATATATATATATATATATATATAATATATATATATATATATATATATATATATATATATAATATAATAATATATATACATATATATAATAATATATCCTTTCTTTAATAATAATAATAATAATAGCACTAATAATAATAATAATATATGTATAATATATATATATATGTAATATATAATATAACTTAATAACCATATATATAGCATATGTATATATATATGTAATCAAATACTGAGGGGTCCTCTATATAGGGGATTTCAATGTACACAACACTGAATGGTTGGGGTCCTCTCATACTGATTCAGGTGGGAAGATGCCGAATTATTCAGCATTCTTAACGATCTGGAACAACTAATTAAGGAACCTACACACATTCCGGATCGGCCCAACCAATTCTTGAACACTGTTGACCTATGTTTTATCACTAGTCCTTCTTTCTATAAATACACAGCCTTCGCTCCAATTGGTAAATCTGACCACAACCTTATGTCTCTTAGTTTTAATACTTTCTCTCCAACAGCTACATCCTGCCCTATGCATTTTTTCCATCACTTTAATCGGGCCGATTGGAGGTCTTTGCGTCACTTCTACGCTAACTATAATTGGAGTAACTGCTTTGACTATGAAGACACTTCAGCTTCTGCCGATTAGGTGGGAGCTGTAATCGTTGTTGGGATGGGTAGGTTCATTCTTTCTTTGAGTAAATCTTTCTCTCCTCAAAATCCCATGGTTCGATCGTAATTGTTCTCTGGCGATTCAGGCTAGAGACAGTCCGTATCGGGAGTGGAAAAATTCTCGTTTTCTTATCACTCTCGCTAATTTTCATTCAGCTCGAAATGATTGCAGGGATACTCTTCAACGAGCAAAGCGGACTTTCATCAAACGAAAGTGCGCTGACCTCCTTGGTTCTCCTACTGACAAATCTTTCTGGTCTCTTTCCAAAAACATCTACAACAACTAAATGAAATCTATCTTTCACTCCTCTTATTCGATCTGATGGTTCTTTTGCTAACTCTCCAACTGACTGCAAAGGCCAATCTCTTCGGCCTCCTATTTTCCTCTAACTCAATACAGACGATTCTGGCAGTTCTCTTCCTCCTCCTTCTCTTCTCAGGTGTCCTATGCCTTTTGCCTGTGATTATTACATTCGATCGGGTGCATGGGATCCTGAAATCTATGTGAACGTTAGGAAGGCGGGTGGCCCGAATAGCATTCCTCCCCGAGTTTTGAAAGAGTGTGCTTCCGTGCTAGCCCCTCCTCTCGTTCAACCTCTATGCCTCAATACTGGCACTTTACCTCAGTGTTGGAAGCGCGCACTTGTCAACCAAATGGAAGCATCTCTGATCCTTCTAACTATCGCCCTATAGCTCTAACCTGTATTCTATCTAAGATCTCGAAACCCTTCTTAACTCTCATTTCTTAGACCATCTGGAATCTCATTCCCTTCTTTCCGATCGCCAGTACGACTTTCGGCGCTCGAGTTCTATACTGGTGATATACTTTTCCTATCTAACAGATTTACGGTTTTCCACCCTTAGGAACTACAGGAAGACTTGCGTGGTGGCGCTTGACATATCCAAAGCATTTGACCAGGCAATATGGCGCGCGTCACTGCTCTCAGCCTCGCTCCCACTTTGGATTTCCTCCCTTCTCTTTGCTTATATGTCTAGCTTTCTTTCAAATCACTCAATATCCCGGCTGTTGTTGATGGGGCGACTTCTTCCTTTTCTGTCAATAGTTTTGTTCCTCAGGGTTCTGTCTTATCTCCTACTTTATTCCTGCTTTCATTAATGATCTTCTCGTCTGCACATCTAACTCCATATATACTCATATGCCGATGACTCGACCCCTTCATTCTTCAACTCATTTCAATTCTGCTCCCTCTTTTTACTTCTAGAATTGCCTCTCTCTTAATCTTTCGATTCCATTCTCGCTGATCTGGATAGAATTTCCCGGAGGTAGCGTGTAAACCTTGTGTAATATGATTTCAATATAAGATCTTAGACAATACCACAATCTCCCTCTCTTATACACGTTATAACCTCTAAATCTTTCGACAGTTGAACTTCTTTTGATTGTCTAAACATCCTTCGCCACAACACAAACAAAAAAATGTCTTGGAAACCTCATATCCAATGGTTGCTAGGGCGGCCTGAAAGAAAATGGGAGTTCTGTTTAGACTGCGAGACTTTTCTTCCTTTTTTCAGTTAATCCAACTATACAAGGGTCTCATCCGCCCGTGTATGGAGCATCTACTCTCATACCTGTAGAGGCTCAGGTTTCACGCGGCTTTTGGATAGGGTCGAGTTCAAAGGCAAAAAGACATAAACTGTCCGTTTCTTTCTAGTTCACTTGACCCTCTATCTTTGCATGGTGTTGGTGCTTTATCTCTTTTCTATGGGTACTGTGGTGGCGGGTGCTCGGGAGCTTTCCCGCTCGCGTGCCACTTTACTCCTTTAAGGCGCCCTCGTAGCACAAGGGGTGCTTTATCTGCGCATATAAGTTTTTGTGTTGATATTGTAACTCCAGACACTAGTTCCTTGGCGGTGCTTCCTTCTTTTCCTGCCACCTCTGTTCTATTAAAAAGATTCTCTTCCATCGTTACTCATTAGTTCCCCTTCCCTATTTGATTGCACTGACTGAAAAGGATCTGTCTGTGCTCATCTGCGTAATTTGCGTTTGTTGAAATTTTGTTGAGTGTAACACCCCCCCTCCTTGAATAGGGCTTTGCCCGTGAGCGGTGGTGATAACTGTAAATATATATATATATATATATATATATATATATATATATATATATATATATATATATATATATATATATATATATATGTAATATGTATATATAAATGTAATATATAATAATATATATATATATATATATATATATAAATAATATATTATATATATATATATATATATATATATCTATATATAACTTTAATAATATATAATCATAATAATAATATAATAATATATATGTATGTTTGATTAGTAATATATATATAATAATAATATATATATAATAATAATATAAATAAACATTTTTTTTTTAATACCTAGCGTTCCTCGCGTGCATCATATAATAACAAGGAATATACATTTTTATATACATAATATAACAATATATCATATATAACAATAATAGCAATAATAATATGTATGTATATAATATATATATACATAATATATATATATATATATAATAATATATATGTATAATTTTATATATAACAACCAATATATATATAATATTAATAATAATATGTAATAATAATATATAATAATAATATCAATAATATGTAATAATATATAATATATAATATATATATAATAATATAGCATGTGTAATAATAATAATAATAATAATAATAATAATAATAACAATAATATGTAATATAATAATAATAATATGTAGTAATATAATATGTATATATATATGTAATAATATATATAATAATAATAATAATATACTATATAATAATATATATTTATATATATATATGTTATATATATATATATATGTATATATATATATATATATATATATATATATATATATATATATATATATAATAATAATAATATATACTTAATAATAATATATATATAATATAATATAGCATAATATATATATATGTATAATAATAATATATGTAATAATGTATCAATATATTATAGTATGGAAATATGAGAACATGTAATAATAATAATAATAGTATATATATATATTATGTATGTATATAACTATAATAATATGTAATAATATATAATAATAATAATATATATGTATAATAATAATAATATAATAATAATATATATGTAATAATAATAATATATAATATCAATAGCTATAATAATAATATATAATATATGTAATAATAATAATAATATGTATATGTATCAAT